>CM060128.1:4409822-4667322 GCA_030522415.1 Channallabes apus | reverse complement strand
TGTGTGTGTCTGAAAAAAATCAACATCATTGCTGAGAAAATACACGAGTCTTACGGCCGCAGGGGATTTGTATCTGTACCGTCTGACCTCAGGGTCGCCACCTAATGACGCGACTTTCCCAGGACTGTCCGCGGTTCATTATTACGCAATAATATGTTGTTTCTTTTCTACCTTTTTACTTCAATGACAATAAACGCAGCCCTGTTCTAGCAGCCTACCGACTATTACGTCTTCTGCATGTCTTTGGAATGTGGGAGAAAACCTGAGAACCTGGAGGAAACCCAGCAAGCACGGGGAGAACACGCAAACTCCATACACACAGACGCCAAGGTGGGAATCGAACCCTGGACCTGGACCTCCACTCTCTACAGAGAGACGCTGGAACTCCATCAGACCAGGTTCTTGGTCACCTCCCTGACTAAGGTCCTTCTCCCTTAGGACTAAGGGTGTGAGTACTTAAGAAGTTTTTATTTTTAAATACATTTGCAAAGCTTTCAACCAAACCAAAGATTGTTACCGCGCACCGTCTGCAGGCTCTGCGCTGCCCCACTGCATCGTCAACACTTTCCTGGCTGTTTGTTGTACAAATAGTGATCGTGATCAAAGCTAGACCTCATCACTGGCCAGTCCAGGTGTCGGTTTTCCCATTGAAGCGATGCGCGTGACCAAACACCTTTGCTACCACGTAACAAAAATCCTGTTCCGCCATGTGAGCTAAAATCTACAGTATGTAGACCTACTGTACTGTATGTGTTACACACACAAGCATGAATCCGGACTCGCTCGCTCGGCAGCCGTGTAGCGGACGGACAGCGACCACAGCGGCGTCTGAAGCCCTGCTTTATATCCTGTCGTATTGATCGGCCGCCTCCAGAGGAAATCCTGCAACATGAGGAGGAACAAATACCTGCTGATGGTGTGTGTTGGTTTCCACCGCTCTGTGTGTGTGTGTATGCGTACTGTATGTGTGCACCTCCAAATCTATAACCTATAACCTATAAATTCGACATGACCCATCGATTTGCTGACGTAACCCGACATTGAATAATTGACTCAAATACAGAGTGAAGTGTGACCTGGTTTAAACGCTGCGCTGTGCTGTTCTAGGAAAATCATCAACAGCGAGCGAGCGAGCGAGCGTGACCATCCAGAGACACCTTTACGACCCTGTTGGTAATGATTTCCCTGGTCTTGAAGTGCTTTATTTATTACCGAGTCCCTTAAAGTGACACAGGATGGGGAAAAAATACAAAATGGACACAACAGGAGACCAACAAAAATACACGTTACAAAAAGTCAACGGTTTATTAAAGACACGGAGAAAACATGGTGTTGGTGCTAAAAAGTGTCTCACTTCGCTCAGAAGTTTGCGGCCACTTGCAAATTTCTTTGTTTTTGTTTAGTGATTTATTTTCTACATTCTACAACAATACTGTTGATTTCAAAACTATAAAATAACACATATGGAATTTGGTAATTACGTAACAACAAGAAAAACACCAGTTAGTTGTTATTCTAAGACATGAGGGTCGGCTGTTCTGGAACAGTTCGTACGAGAACAGTATTGTGTCGAGTGTGTTTGTAAAACCCATTAGTGTAGACCATGGAGTTAGAAAGTGATCCTAAACATCTGAGCTGTAGTTTTGGTGAAAAAGTGAATTTTCAGACTGGATCATATAACATAATTTTCATAACACTTACAGTAATGCTTCTTATCTCCCGATCCATGCTTCTTTTTGTTTGTGTAAATATTCATAGACATTTATATTTTAATCAGATAAAAAGGAAACACATTTGCTAAATACAGTTTCTCGCCCCTTTTATGTTTTAGAATCCGGAACTTTTTCGAATTCAAATCTTTCAACGATATTAACTGTCGTTCAGATGAAACTCGGCTGATTTAGATTTCACATGAAAAAATCATAAACCTGAAAAAGTGTATTATTCTAAAATGCTACATTAAGATATTGCAACATGAATTTGACATGGTTACGGACACTATTTTATATAGTCATTTACGTTAGCAGGTGAGTCAAAAATTATCTGCATTCTGGCTGTAGAATTTGTTTTAATTAACCTTTAGAAAAGACAAATATGTCACATAATCACCTTCCTTTTTAATACACTTTGTCCGTCTGTCAACAAACTTTCAGATTCCTCATTAAAAAAAGTTTGAGCTGCGAGCCACAAATGCACCGCTGTCTTCACTTCTTCATCAGTTCTGCTTTTAGGAGACCAAACAGGTGAAAGTCTGATGGAGTGAGATCAGGACTATAGTGAGGATGCTGTAACACCTCTGAGTGTCGACAGTGTGGGCAGAAGTGTGTGGACGTGCATCGTCACGTGACATCACGACGCCCCCGGATATCAGGCCTCTGTGTTTAATCTGAAGTTCAGTCTTCAGCTCTTCAAGAAGAAGAAGTCATGACCTCATTGTAACGAGCGTTGTTGATTTTTGAACCTTTTTCCTTTAAGATGTTCCAATATTTCTGGCCCTTGAGAATCCCTGAAAACTGTAAGCGTTGATGAATTTTCCAGCTGACTTTTATGCTTTTTCTCAGTCGACTAAGGATTGAGTATGTTTCCGTTCAGTTTCCTCTCAGGCTCGTAGTGATGAATCCGCGTCTCGTCACCAGTAATGATTCTCTTTAAGAAACTTTCACCTTCTTCAGGGTATCGCTCCAAAATCTACAAACTGCCAATATCTTCTGTTTATGCTGTTCCGTGAGTTGCTTCGTCACCAGGTACACCCTCACACCCCAAAACAAAAAAAAACACAAATCCCTTCATGCTGCTCTTATTTTTGGAACTCACAAGCGGGGTGTCTGTTTTTGCTCTCAGTTACAAATGAAGTGATTTTTTTTTTATCAATCTCGTATAATTAAGTGATTTATAGATAATAATAATGATTAAAGTAATAAAAGAAGAACAAGTACGACCAGAAGAACAGAAGGCACGACCCTCTGTTTAAAAGAAAGCATCTGTGTCACTCTGGGTTTTGCAATATCTTGCAATAAAAGGATTGTTTCTGCATTGATAAAGAAATCCTGAAACATGTGTCCTGAAAGCGTCCCTGTGTCTCAGACAGCTGGGACGGATAGAGAACAAACCGTCGTCCGTGCTCTATTAAACATTTTCCCAATGTATTGATTCATTTATTAATTTTCTCTCCTCACTCTTTGTCCAAATCGAGCAGATGTCCAGCGCTTTTGTCTGTATCAGCTCATAACGCTGCGCTCCCTCTCCACCATATTGTATTGAGCTTATGAAATGTTAATCTGTTGGCATTCACGGCGATCAAACGACTGCAGATGGGTAATTTGTTGGCTTCAAAGCGCTCCGTTGTTGGAAAGCTCTCCGGGATCTGGTCCATGTGATTGATCTTTTCTCTCCGTTTTTCAGGCCGTGAGCTGCAGTCGCTTCGTCGTGGAGGGGGAACAGGAGGAGCACATGGCTCAGGCCCCGCAGGAGCAGGGGGCGGCGGCGGGGGGCGCGGCGGCGGCGGGGGGCGCGGCCGATCCCGAAGAGGACTCGCCCAACATGATCGTCTACAGGAAGGTATGAGGTTTGAGCTTTTTTACTTTTAAGCTGAACAGCAATCTCATAAACACACACGCTGAACACACTGAAGTCGAGAGTTGAGTCGCCGGAGTCGCCGGAGTCGTCTTTTCTGTAGTTAAACCTTCCACATTCTCACTGTTTATTTATTTATTTATATATTTCTTTGTGCACCTCCACACTTTTGTTAATATCTATGAAAGGAAATGTATTTCTCTATATATTAACTGTCAATATATTAAATGATTTAGTAAATGATATTTTTGATCTACTGATAAATTTTAAAGATTTTATAATGTTCCTGATATTTATATGATTAACTGATACTAACTAATAATTAGCAGAAAAAAAGATATTCATATTCAAAAATATATTCACAATATACATAATAATATATTGTATTATACTATATTGAGAAATACATAAGGAATATATTGTTTTGTATATATTGAGAAATATACAAAAATTATTGTTTATATTATCAATTATCTATTGAATTACCTACAGTCTATTTAATATTTTTACAATATGCATTTTGGCTTTGACATTATAGGCTTAACCAGAGCACGGACAAAGTAAAAGTGTGTGTATAAATCTTAAACATGCATAAAGTTTCAATAATGTTACAGTAGAACACTTATACTGTAAGTATAAATATAATGGTTTTTGTCTTTATTGCAATATATACTGTATATATCCATACATTGTCCATTAATATATTGCAATATATTAATAAATATAAACACTAGTTTCCTATATATGGAAATGTATTATTTAATATACAGAATATATATATATATATATATATATATATATATATATATATATATATATATATAGTTAACAGATTATGGGCATTTTCAGGGCATGCATGAGGAATGACGAGGAAGGTGTAATTTTTCGGTCTACTGTAGCACTGACCCGTGTTGTTGAAGGATGTTGAACAGGAAGTGAGTCGAGGACTCGTACGGTCAGGGTGATGTGATCACGGGAATGGACGGAGTAAGAGTGCGGACGGCAGGATGTTGAACATGCTGAAGTTTAATAAGAGGTTTTGAGGATGAACCAAAAGGAATTAAGTCTGGATGTTCTGAAAGCATGGCTGAGCGTGGTCGAAGCTGGACGATGTTTTGAGATAAAGTTGTTTTGCATGACGGAATTCATTCGTTCTGATTTTTTTTCAGTTTCAAAAGACAAAAATAAAATTTTTCAGGAGGAATAAATTGTAGTAAATTGTATAATATAATAATAAATTGTAGAATCAGCTTCATTGAGTTTGAAATATCAGAGTACATTTAGCTGCTTTCTTTACCATCTGCTTCACTGCAACACACACACACACACACACACACACACACACACACACGGTCATGTTTGATTATCGCGTCCGTATTAAAATCGCTTGGCTTCCGGCTTTTGGCCTCTGGTTGGTCGTGAACAAACATGGATGAACTGGAGGTGATGTTTGATCTGTGATAGGGAGTTTGTGAGTCAGCATATTGCAGGCCTTCTGGTGTGTGTGTGTGTGTGTGTGTGTGTGTGTGTGTTTATGTGAGACGAGACTGGGGAGATCCACCCGTGCATCAGCTGCCTGCTTGTTTTCCTTTTTTCTTATCATTTCCGAGGGTGAGATCTGTGACCGCGTGAGCTCACCCTGGTGCTGTGTCTAAATTTACCGAGAGCGAGAGGGCGAGATGGGGCGGTGCAGAGCCACTTTTCAGCCGTGCGCACGGTTATTTTGGGAGTTCGAGCTGAAACTCTGTCCTGCACGCTGTCAGTGGAGCTGAGATTCATTTCCTGAGCAATGAGTCCTGAACGCGGAATATGAGCGAACAATAAGGCATGTCTCGCTTCCTGTGTGAATGCAGTGACAGCACCACCTTCCCCGTCCGCTTCCGAGGGGGAGTAAAAAAAAGCCACTTTTCAGACTTACAGGCAGAACGGAGAGTGTTATAGTACTGAAAACTTTCTGCACGTTTACTGTTAGTGGAAAATATTTCATGAGATATTTGACGAGGTGTGACGCATGCAGTGGATGGGTAGTATGGGGTGTGGCAACCCACCGGCGAACGCTAACTTGGATCCTCAGATCAGGAAATCAAGTCTTGAGATGGACAGTCTTGACCATCTCAGCCACCGCTTCCACATCACACATTTAATGTATTCTTGTAAAAATACTTCCCCTTGAAAGCACAATTATAGGCAATGTGAGCAATTTGGGAACGACAATTATTAATCTGTATGTCTTGAGCTGTCTTTGTCTTTGGAGGAAACCAGACTACCCGACGGAAACCCACCGAGCATGGGGAGAACATGCAAACTCTATGCACACAAATCACCAGGACAATAACTTACACACTGATCAGCCAAAACATTAAACCCACCTAGGTTTAATGTTGTGCCACCAGAGCATGACTCCACAAGACCTTTGGGAGTGTGTGGTGAGGTCTGGCACCAGAATGTTGACACCTGGCTGTGGGTTGCAGGGTGGTTATGTGGATTGGACTTGTTTGTCTAGTGCGTCCCATGGGTGCTTGATTGGATTGGAATCTGGGGAATTTGGAGGTTGGATTGGTGGCCTTGGGGTCTGTGTTTTATTGGCCCAGTGTTGTGGTGTTCCAGTGCCTTTCTATGGTGGCCAGCATTGAGTGATCCTCTCCCCAGTTCACTAGTGTGTAATTGATAATCAGTGTTAATGTGTTGGTAATGTTATGGATGATTAGTGTAAATGTAGTTCCAGTATGTTTTAATGTCACAGCTGCTGTTCCGGAAAATTCATCAACACCTTGTAATGCGCACGACGGCTTGCGATAATTAGATTTGTTAAAACAAATGAAAAAAAGAATTGAAAAACATCCAAGAATATTTTGAATGATCGATGAGGAGACGGTGCTATCATGATTTTTTTTATTTATGAAGGGAAATATACTGTATATACAAAACTCAGATCTGAAATGCAAACCACTGAACAAATGCCCGAATGGTTGTAAATTTCATCTGTACTTCAATTATAATTATCATCATCACACATTTACTTCTCTGTACAGTAATTTGATTCATTAGCGCCATTGTGCACCATTTCTAGACTGACCAGAAAGTGTAATTTCATCTTTATTGCGTTTCTTTTTTTTTTTCTTGTCCCTCCTCTTGGTTTAATGAATAATCTCATTAAATCAGATCTGCACAAAAATTCTAATCTGTAATTCATTAGCTTCGTCGTACACCAGGAGGGTAAATTGAAAGGCTAGACGTCCAGGCAAATTAAATTCACGTCTTTATGAATATGGATCATGTGTTCATCAGAAGGTCTGTTCAGGGATTTACAGGTCCATCCCTTCCTCCAGTTCTTGTACAGTTGTGGGAAACAGGTTGTTCAGATGCCTGCTGTTTGTGCTTTCAGCAGATTTTGTAAAGCGTTATTCTTGGAGAAGAAGAGTTGCCATGGGGAAGGTCTGAGTATGAGGGCTGATTAGTGAGCCTGCTGACATGCGTATGCTTACTGACTGAACTTTCTCACCAAACTCTGAGGTTTGAAGTGATGCTGGGTGGTCATGTGTAAAGCAGGAATAAATAATGTAAGGTTAAGATAAGATAAAATAAGATACAAGGGGCGGTAGTGGTGATGCTGCAGCATGATGCTCCGCCTCGTTTTTTCTACAAGCCAGGTTAAAAAAAAAAAAAAAAAAAAAAAAAAAATATATATATATATATATATATATATATATATATATATTTGTATATTCCCTTAGAAATTCATAAAAGATCAAATCATCAGTCAAGCATATAGTATGTCATGCAAGAAAAACAATGAAACGAGTAGAATGGTCCAGGTTTTAAGGTGTTGCTTGATTCACAATGTCAATTCCTGCAATAAGAAACACGAGAAAACATTCCACCTTAAAGGCTGGCTGTCGTCTCTCAGCAGCACATGGAATATACAGTACTGTACATGTGTACCTAGTTGGCCTTAACTAATGAAATGAAGAAGCAGTGAAACACTTCGGAAGAGTTAAAAAGGTAGCAACCAATAAAAATAGTGTAGGTGTTACGAGTCTTGGAACAACGGTGTGTGTCATAGAGACGATCTGGTACTTAAACTTGTAGCACTACAGCTCTGATTACAGTCTAAAGAATATACAAAACTAATGGGGAGAAATGTCAGAGGATACCCAAAACACGACGCACTGTACTAAACCCACAAACAATTCAAAATGCACTTCACACGGCCCAAAGACCAAACAATTACACACTATTTTTTATCAAACAACCAATAAGAGTAAAGACAATTTAAATATAATGAGTTCTTCAATATTTCCTTCTGAATGAAGTGGGCAGTGACACAATCATGCGGGAAAGAAGTAAATAATAAAATTGTCATTATTTCTAAGAAAAAAGAATGTAATGAAAACGAATGCCAGTCGTGAGCTCAGTCCTTCTCTACATATCCTCCACCTAAGGCGACACACTTCTGCAAACGATGGATGAGCTGGTGGAGACCATCTTTGAAGAAGCTTTCATTTTAGCTGTTAAGGAAACCCTTCACCTTGGATGTGAGGTGCTCTCTTCAAGTGATGGAAGAGGAAGAAGTCGAGGTCTTTGGGAGTAGGGGGGATGAGGTAGCGTGTCGTCCGGACGTTTCACCGTTTCGTGAGCTGATTGGGCTGGTCTTCATTCCATGAAGCTTTGCCTTGGTTTTGACCTTCTAGCAGCATCATGCAGAATTATACCATGGATTTTTTCAAACAAGAAGAAAAGTTCATAAACATACGCATTTCCGGAAACATAAGTTCAATCCTAAGAATTTCTTATTCATATAAATACATTATAAATATACATACAATGAGTAAGGTAATAAATACAGTGGAACCTCGGATTACGAGTAACGCAGTTTACAAGATGAGAAGGGGGAGACAGGAGGGGCTGAAAGCAAGAGTCTCCACTTACTCTAACCACACACACACACACACACACACACACACACACACACACACACACACACACACACACACACACACACACAGCGCCTGCACGCACAAAAGGAAACACTTATCCGTCGGGATTTATTTTTTACTTTTTTGAAAGGTAAAGTGCTGGTTAATTTTTTATTTTTACTTTATATTTTGTATAAATTATTTTTATGTATTTAGTTTTTTTGGGCTGTAGAACAAATAATTTAAGTTTCCATTATTTCTTATGGGAAAATTAAATTTGGTTTATGAGTGTTTTGGAATACAAGCCAACTTCCGGAACGAATTATGCACGTAATCCGAGGTGCCACTGTAAAATAAAATAAAAATCCAAACTAGACATAAGATAAGACAAAAATAGGATGCAACAACCAACAAAGTAGAATGCAGCAACCGGTAGCAATACAGTATCAGAAACGAGATTCTGATGTAGAATTTACATGCAACAACAACGAATAATAGTCCACATTCCAAATTATTATGCAAATTGGATGTAAGTGTCATAAACATTAAATGTTTAGTTTTTAAATTATGGATGGTGTCGTGTCTCAGGGCTCTTTGGATCACTGAAATGAATCTCAGACACGTGTGATAATTAGTTTGCCAGATGAGCCCAATTAAAGGAAAAGTACTGAAGAAGGTTGTTCCACATTATTAAGCAGGCCACAGGTTTCAAGCAATATGGGAAAGAAAAAGGATCTCTGCTGCCCAAAAGCGTCAAATTGGACAAGGAAAACATTAGATATTTCACAAAAACTCATAATACTGTGAAGACATTTGTGGCTGATTCTCAAACAGTCTTGTTTACTGATGAGTGTCGTGCAACCGTGAATGGTCCAGATGGATGGAGTAGTGGATGGTTGGCGGATGGCCACCATGTCCCAAAAAGGCTACGATGTCAACAAGGAGGTGCCGGAGTCATGTTTTGAGCCAGAATCATGGGGAAGATATCATTTGCGTAATAATTTGGAACGAAGTGTAGATATGATAGACAAGATATTGCACATGATCTTATTTTTGGAACCATCTCCAATCTCTTTATAGCGAGCTTTCATGTTTAAACAATACTACATTAGAGCTTATTTTTTTGGTTATGGTACCATGCCATGGTACATCGTATAGATCCTATATCCTATAATTTCCAGCAATTTCACACCTGTGAAACTAAGACTCGTCTGTCTGGTGCGGTGCCTGAGATCTGAATAGCGGCAGGTGGACGAGCCGTGGTGAGTAATACTTGGCCGTCCCTGCTCTGGTCTGTCAGTACTATGCAGTGATACAAGATAGGCACCAGATGGTGAACAATATGCCCAAGGCTCTTAGGAGAAACGTCCAGCACCCTAAAGGCTAACAGAGCCAACATTCAGAACAAATTCCATTTTTCTATGTGACTACACACGTGTCCTCGAGGGCGATGCCGTGGCCAATTGTCCCACAGCGTCTCGAAGCTTTCCCTTGACCTTTCAGTCTCCTTTCTGTCCTTTCTTTTTTTTTTCCACCTCTTCCTTTTTTGGCCCCAAGAGCTCTCGCCACAGAGCACAGCTGTGATGGTGTTGGTGATAAACGTGTAGATCATTTTAAATGCTTATTCATTCCACTGCAGGAGCAAACTGTGCAGTTCCCACATGGACCTTTTAGAAAGCTCTCTCTCCAGAGAAACTAAAAACCATACACCAGTGTAGAACATCTGGATTTTGCATGTATTTTTTATTTTATTTTGGAGAACACTATATGCACACTATATGTAACTATAATATAACTTTACCTCGAATAATACAGACGCCATCTGCATTACTAAAGCAAATATTCCACTTACCTTATCTCTCTGGTTTAAACACATTTCCAAGGTATAAATAAGAAAATGATCTCACATTCTCGAGGGTCGGCAGTACTGAGGAGAGAGCACTTTCAGCACGAACACACATCTGATAACATTATATCATTTTACACAACACACTGTCTCCTTATTAATCGCTTCTAAGTCGTTCACGACGGCATCCGAACTATCTGTGTTATTTTATTTTACGGCTACAAAACTAACCAGCTTTTAACACAAGGCTGAATTCCAAATTGCTCTCGCTCAGCTTTCTGTTAGAAACACTAACTCTCCTCTCGAGAATCTCGGCATGTCTTTGAAAATATTAGCTCGGCTTTGAGAAGGACTGTGTGTGCATGTTTAAAGAAACACAATTAACCTGAATGAGCAGTGAGACAGGACCGACTCTGATGAATCTGCCCATTAGAGGAAGCACACACAGCCCCGAGGGAGGAATCCGCACTTCCCGACAGAGATCGAGAGCAAAATACCTGAAAGGCTCCAATGAGCCGAGCAGACGTTTGTCTTTGCCAAGCTATCCAGATCCATCAGGTAGGCTACTCTGTGAAACATCAAAAAATAAAATAATAAAGAAAAATTAATAAACATGTCTTCCAGTGTTCCAGCATTTGAAGACCGTCGGCCAAAAACTTTTCCGCCACAAAGAACAGCAAATTGTGAGAAGGCATTGTTAAGATTTAGATAAAGGAGAGTGCTCCAGGCCTGTAAACAGATACACGCTCTGATAATGGACCGATGAGATTTGTTTGTCTGCCTTTCACCATCCGTTACAATATTGAATATGTTTCTGCTGACATCAAGGTTTATTTCCATGTGTTCGCTCTGAGGCAGAGAACACCTTTGTGTTTATTGCGGAATGCTTTATGGTTCTGGAGTACTGGTTATTAGTTTAAATTACCCTAATGTCAAGCTGCTGCTTGAACGTTGGACCTTGAACAAGGACTTTAACTTTCATCTGCACAGCTTGAATGAAGGCCTCTGCCAAATGAATAAATGTAAATTCAAGGGATTTGCATTTATAAACCGCTTGTAGAACCAAATCGAGTCCAAATACTGTGTAGAATGGAGCCCAACTTTTCCGATTTGCTGTTATAAACAATTTTTTGACCAGGACAGGAAAGTGATAATAATATGAATATGCTACAATCACAATTCAGAAAAAGTTGGCACAGTATGGAAAATGCAAATAAAAAAAGAAAGTAGTGATTTCAATACGTAGTTACATCCACAAATGCCAGTTAAATCTGTACTGTGCCAAAAGGAAGTCCTATGTTAACAGTGTCCAGAAGCGCCGTCGACTTCTCTGGGCTTGGAGGCATCTGAGATGAACCATCACATAGTGGAAATGTGTACTGTGGTCAGATGAATCAGTATTTCAGGTATGTTTTGGGAAAAATGGAGGCCGTGTGCTCCGGACCAAAGAAGAAAAGGATCATTAAGACTGTTACCAGAAACAAATCCAAAAGCCAGGGTCTGTCATGGTACGGGGTTGGGTCAGTGCCCTTGGCAAAGGTAACTTGCACTTCTGTGATGGCACCATTAATGCTGAAAAGTACATAGAGATTTTGGAGCACAATATCCTGCCTTCAGGAAGACATCTTTTCCAGGGACGCCCATGCATATTTCAACAAGACAATGCAAAACCACATTCTGCCACAAGTCCTGGCTGTGGAGGAAGAGGATACAGGTACTTGACTGACCTGGGGTTGGGGTTGTAGGTATGAAGGCATTCAGTGTAACATTTACTGGAAAATTTTACATAATCTGCATGGAAACTTACATAGTCTGCATGGAAACAGGCCACTTAACTTGAGCAGGAGGATGTAGACCTCATATTCAAAGGTGTAGACATTGAAGTAGGACCTAAATGTAAGCAGGAGGTCGTACAGTATGTCTGTTTGGAGCTTAAAGATCTACAAGTAAGAAATTGAGTAGTAATGGTTGAAGTAGGGCCTAAATCAGGGGCTTGTAGATCTCAGAAGTTTAGACTTGGAAGCTGACATACAGTAGGATCCAAGATGAGCAGGACTTTCAAGATTGTAGTTATAGATGTAGGAGTTCAAGTGGGATTCGCCTGGGAATAAGAGTGTGGATGGTAGTAGAATCATGGTGGAAGGCAAGAGTGTTTAAATAGGATCCAAACACAATCTGTACACGGTGGAAGCTGTAGACATAGGAATTCAATTAGGATTCACTTAGAAGCAAGCGGTAGGCTTAGAGTATGAAATAGAATTCAAGCAAGAACAGGGGTTTCAAGACCTCATGATGGTACAGTAGGCATAGTAGCTGAAGTTTGATCCAAAAATGGGCAAGCACTGTTAGATCTTAAGATGGTAGGTTTACTACAAGGTGAATGCAAGTTGAGAGAAGGCGTGTGTAGTCCTCAAGATAAGACATATATTTATAGGAGATAAGTGGATGTAAATAAGTGCTGGGGATTTTTGACTTTGGGGTGGAAGTTATAGGAGCTGAAGTAGGATACAAACAGGAAGATGAGCTTGTTGACCTCAGGTTGGTAAACATGGGAGATGAAATAGGTGCCAAAAGGGAACAGAGATTTGTATACTTCCAAAACTTGTAAGCTTCTAAAGTGGTGCACAGCCTGTGGGTATCAGACTAGTATATCTTAGATCTTGAAGACTTTGGGAAGGGATAAATTGTAAGCTTGTAAATCTAATACATAGAATGGATGTTTGTGGGTGTCAATTGCAGGTCCAGGTGATTGTTGAGCTGGGAATGGTACACTTGTGAGTTGAGTGAGGACCCAAACACAAGAGGAACATGTATATTTCGGGCTGGCTGTAGTGAGATTCAACCAGGAGGTTGGTGAAGCTTTGTGAATGGAACATGGTTATTAAGATGTTGGGAGTAGACAGGATTGTGTTGAACTGCAGGGCCTGTAGATCTCAGGATAGTGAAAGTAGGAAGTAGCCTCAGGAAGTCAGCTAAATGTTTATGGATCTTGTGACTGGAGCAGGAGCATGTGGCCTACAGGAGAGAGGAGTAGGATCCAAACTAAAGCTAGAGGTTTCAAATAGGAGCTTGGATGATCTCAAGTTTGGAGCTATAGGAGCTGAAGTAAGATCTGGTAGATATCAAGATGGTGGGTGTACTGTATGCATAGAAGTTGACGTAAAACTCAAATGGGGGCAGAGGCTTGTAGATCTTAGGATGATATACTTAGTAGCTGATGTAGGATGTGAGAAGGGGAGGAGCTTATAGAGCTCAAGATGGTAGTAATAGATGTAGGAGTTCAAGTAAAACGAGAGCTGGAGCTGTGTCAGGACAATAGAAGCAAACCTTAGGCTGGTGGACGTAGGATCTGGATATGGCAGGAGTTTGTAGTAAAGATGTAAATGTTTGAGTGGAGCAACATGGGCATGATCGAGCGCCACATCATCATCAGTCTGCAAATAGACATAACAAAAGTGCGAAGACTAAAAGATCAGATCTGGCATCTCGGTGCAGTCTGAACCATAACTGAGACACCAGCAACTGTCTGTTCTACAGTCTGGAGGGATTAGAGATGAAAAGAATTTGGTTCTTGTTGTGACTTATGATGCAGAGCATCATTTTCTGTCCTGATGTTTTATTTTTAGAGAACGAATAACATTTTAGTAATCTTGACTAACTGTTTCCACAAAAAGAGCGATTAGGATGCAGCGGGAGCGGTGGTGTCTGGAGCCCGGGGATCTATCGGCTAATGAGCTGGATGGAGAGATGAAAGGCTGTAGCTGCTCTCCCGCCTGTTTGCTTCACATTTTGTTGCCTTGAGCACACTCGAACTTGTTGCCGAGGGACCGGCGGCGCATAACTCAAAACACCCACAGGCAATGTAGCTTTGTTTCTTAATATTCCTCATCTTGTGTGATTTTTCACTTTAATGACCACGTTGGACCTCAAGTCCTGCAGTTGTGCTAGAGGCAAAAGAAACACGGATGGAAAAAGAGACGGTGTTAGGAGGACAGGGGACAAGTGGGACGTTTACAACACCGCCTTGACCTGAGATGCCGTTTACATCACCGCAAGGGTGTGTGTGTGTGTGTGTGTGTGTGTGTGTGTGTGCGCGCGACCTACTTTTTATAGTAATGCTTCACTGAGTCATACCCTCTCGATGGAATTTGCCCAACTAAATCTTGTCTGGCTTTACACTTTTAATCTAGGTGAGAAAATAATATAGTAAGGTATTGCATTTCAATAATAATAAAAAATTAAATAAAAATAATAATAATAATAATAATAATTCATAATTTTATAATATCTTTCTGTGTGAAAGAAAAAAAACTAATGGTTCTTTATAATAATAATAATAATAATAATAATAATAATGTAATAGCACCTTTCTGTGTGAAATATATTTTTTTCCAAAAAAGTATTAGGATTAATAATAATAGGAAAAAGACAAAAAATTTTAAAATACAATAACATGTACAGTATAGCTATAGCGTGATTAAAATGAATACAGATACAAATGTTATTTTATTTACTGTACACAGTCTGATATGCAGCAAAATGCTTACACGATCGCTAATGAACAATAAGATAATTGCAAATGGGAAAAAATTTAATACATAAAATAAAAATAAAATGTGCAAATACAAATAATATAATAATAAAAAATAGAATATACAAAAGGCAGTCATATAAATATGTGCGAGCAAAAAATATAAAGTAGAAATCTGTATAGATGTGCTATAATGTTATAATGACCGTTTTTTTTAAATATTATAATTACATACTGTAACAGTAAAATACAAGAAACACTCAATTATTTAATTCAATTCAATTCAACTTTATTTATATAGCGCTTTTAACAATGGTCATGGTCTCAAAGCAGCCTCACAAAAATGAAAAAAATGAAAAAAAAATTTGTGTGTATGTGTGAAAAAAAAAGTTTTAAAAAAATGTGTCTAGATAATAATGAGATGAATGAATGATGAATGAAATGTCTCTGATGAGCAAGCCAAGGGTGACGGTGGCAAGGAAAAACTCCCTGAGATGGCATTAGGAAGAAACCTTGAGAGGAACCAGACTCAACAGGGAACCCATCCTCATTTGGGTGATAACAGATAGAAATGATATAACATCATGTGTGTTGTGCAGCTGAAAGTTCAACATAACAGAAGTTCTTTAAATTAATATGAAGACCAGTTCAGCATAGGGACGAGTCAGTAGGTGCAGAGGGCAGATGAGGTCTGGATCACTGGAAGCACAGGAGCAGCATGTGTAGCTCCAACCATCATAAAGCAGAATCTAGTTGGAGCTGGTCCTTCTCTGGATGCCTCAGGAACCTCGCAGGGTCGGCCTTTGTCTACTGAAGCTGGCAAAATCTCCCGATGCCTCGGGATGGGTAGAAAAATACAGAACAAATGGAGAGAATTAGCGTAGTTGCCATTCGGGATAGGTGTACTGGAGTATGAGATTATGGGATGAGTTACGTGTATGCCAGATTAAAGAGATGCGTCTTGAGTCTACTTTTGAACTGGGAAACCGTGTCTGCTCCCCGAACACTGTCTGAAATGCTATTCCAAAGCTTTGGATCTAAATATGAAAATGCCCCGCCCCCTTTTGTAGATTTTTAAATTCTGGGAATTACCAGAAGTCCGGAGTTTTGTGATCTTAAGGCACGTGTTGGATTGTAGCATATCAGAAGACTGGTGCAGAGATGATAATATTGGGGTTATATGATCATATTTTCTGGATCTAGTGAGAACCTGCATTTTGGACTAACTGAAGCTTGTTTATTGAGGATGCAGGACAACCACCTAGTAATGCATTACAATAGTCCAGTCTGGAGGTCATGAATGCATGAACAAGCTTTTCTGCATCAGGTACTAATAAGATGCTCCTAAGTTTGGCAATATTTCTAAGATGGAAAAAGGCTGTTTTTGTGATTGTCATGCACACTCAATCCACGACCGGCACTAGGACCCGGAAGTAGAGCGGTCGCGAATCAGGAAGTATAAAAGGAGTAAATAAACCATAGTAGAACGCTCAGTCATTGAGTTCGGCCCATGTCGGTTCGTGCTGCGATCAACCAAACCGTGAGTACTCACCAATTCTGGGTTATTGCTTTCTGCTATTGTGTGTGCATTTACAGGACGCGGGTTAAATTTGTGTTTTTCCCTTGCTCACCCTTTGTGAGAGTCCTTAAAATAAATTGCGGGGATATCCTACCTATCCATGTTTGGGTTCACCATCCACGCTACATTGGGCTAACCGCTAAAGCTACATCTTCTGGTCCCTCAGGTTAGTACATCCGTGACAGAATGACTGAGCCTTCCGCGGTGAACCCAGCGGATCATGCGCGTCTCTGCGGCGTTGTGGATCAGCATGCCGCGCTAATCAATCAGCTAACCGGAGAGCTCGCTTCTCTGCGCCGCGAGGTTGCCGAGCTCCGGCGGGAGAATGCGGATCTCCGCGCGGCTGTTGATGACGTGGCTGCCCGGTCGCACGCCGCGGAGGCCGCGGCGCCGCCTCATCCCCCCTCCCCCCCTCCTTCTGATGTTTTTCTTTCTCTCCCAGAGAAATGGAATGGCACGGACGGGAAATGCAGTGTGTTTTTGACAGCGCTCGAGTTGGTGTTTGAGTTCAATTCCACCAGGTACTCCACCGACCGGCTACGCATTGCACTACTCGTTTCGATGCTAACGGGGCAGGCAGCAGAGTGGGCCACGGCAGTTATCCGCGCTGATACGGATACCGCCCATTCATACAACGAATTCACCCGTCAGCTCAAACTCACATTTGAACACCCTGCGGGCGAAGTGGAGACCGACTCAAAGCTTTACCATCTGCGGCAGGGAGGATTGTCCGTGAGTCGCTATACAGCTGAATTTCGCACGCTCGCCATCCAGACCACCTGGGGAGATGCAGCGCTCCGGACATCCTACTGTGAGGGGTTGGCCTCCAGGATCAAAGATGAACTAGCCGGGCGAGAGCTCCCTGCTACCCTGGAGGGGCTAATCCAGCTAGCCCTGCGGATCGACCAGCGCCTCCTCTCTCGCCCGAGACCAGCCCCTAGAACCCTGCCGCCAGCACCTGCCTTCACCTTCACCCCCCCACGACCATCTACTTCCGCCACCTATGCCACACCTGGACATGTCGGTTCTCAACTTCCTGCCGTGCCGAAGCCCGCAGGCACACATCCCAACTAAAACCCTTCATCACTTCACCCATGGTTCCACCCACCCCCCCTGCTCCTCCTCCCCGAATCATTGACGGCGGTCCCGCCTACACCGTGCGATGGATCCTCGACTCGCGCCCTCGGGGCAGAGGGACCTGAGGGGTACTGTCATGCACACTCAATCCACGACCGGCACTAGGACCCGGAAGTAGAGCGGTCGCGAATCAGGAAGTATAAAAGGAGTAAATAAACCATAGTAGAATGCTCAGTCATTGAGTTCGGCCCATGTCGGTTCGTGCTGCGATCAACCAAACCGTGAGTACTCACCAATTCTGGGTTATTGCTTTCTGCTATTGTGTGTGCATTTACAGGACGTGGGTTAAATTTGTGTTTTTCCCTTGCTCACCCTTTGTGAGAGTCCTTAAAATATATCGCGGGGATATTCTACCTACTCGCTTCTCTCCGCGTTTGGGTTCACCATCCACGCTACATTGGGCTAACCGCTAAAGCTACGTCTTCTGGTCCCTCAGGTTAGTACATCCGTGACAGTGATATTTGAAATGTGATTTTCAAAGGACAAGTTACTGTCTAATATTACTCCCAGGTCTTTCACTGCTGAGCTGGTAGTAACAGTACATCCTTCTAAACGCAGGCTGAATTGTGAAAGCTGTTGTGTGCTGGTTTTTGGGCCGATAATATCTCTATCTGAATTTAGTAAAAGAAAGTTATTGCTCATCCAATCTTTTATGTCCTGGACACACTCAGTTAATCTAGACAACTTAGGTATTTCGTCTGGTTTAGTTGAGATATATAATTGGGTATCATCAGCATAACAATGGAAACTAATCCCATGTCTTCTAATGATGTTACCCAAGGGAAGCATGAGAACAGCAGAGGTCCTAAAACCGACCCTTGTGGGACCCCATATTTCACTGGCATTACACCAGACATTTCTCCATTTAGATCTACAAAATGGTATCGATTAGACAGGTATGATCTAAACCATTTTAATGCCTGTCCCTGAATACCTATATGCTTTTGTAAGCGATCTATGAGAATATCATGATCTACAGTGTCAAATGCAGCACTAAGATCAAGTAAGAATAGTATTGAGATGCAGCCTTGGTCTGAAGCTAAAAACAAGTCATTTGCAATCGTAACTAGTGCCGTTTCTGTAATATGATGGGGCCTGAAACCTGACTGAAATTCTTCGAGGATGTTGTTTTCCTGCAAGAGTCTGCATATTTGAGCTGATACTACTTTTTCTACTATTTTTTTATATAAACGGAAGGTTTGAAATCTGTAATTTTTTTGAAGTCTGTAATTTGTTATTTCATTCGGGTCTAAATTAGATTTTTTAAGAAAAGGCTTAATAACTGCCAACTTGAAAGGTTTAGGGACGTGACCTAGATATAATGAAGAATTAATAATGTTTAGAAGTGGCTCTCCAACAGTATGCATTACTTCTTTTAAAAATCTGGTTGGGATTGGATCTAACAAGCACGTTGTTGATTTAGCCGAGGAGATAAATTTATGCAGCTCTTCCTGTCCTATACCTGTAAAGCACTGAAAATCTAAATGTGAAGCTTTAGACTGAACTGGATCATTTATTTAGTTAAATAAAATTTTCTAAATGTGATGGTCTTCATACCTACAATACACTTCATATAAAATATACATACAGGTACTGTAGCAGTGTTGCAGCCTGGACACTGATTGGTAAGAGAATGTTGATTAATTTCCCATAGCAGCAGTTCTGACAGTTCTGTTCGAAAGAAACATCTCATTCAGAGATGATGTTTAAAATCGTAAATCGTAACAAAATGTAACAATAAATAGATTAAAATACAAAATGGTCATTAAGAGTTCAGTATATTGTAAATCACTACAGTATATTGCAATTTCGGCATGACACACATTGTTCTTTATTATTATTATTATTATTATTATTATTATTATTATTATTATTAAATTAACACAGCTCCAATTCTGGATTGTTTCTTCAGATCTCATATAATGCTGGTGTAGAAAACACTGCAATTCCCTCATCATTCTACATGTATTGTTGTTCTTCACACCTAATTTTTTCCCTTTACAACATTAAAATGAATGTTCGCAAATTCTCTCTCAAAGTCTCTATGCTTTATGTTTAATTTAAACCATTCAGTTTTACACATATCTGCCATTAGATACTTAAAAGCCTCATATGGGTCTTCAGTCATTCAGGAGCCCTTGGAGTCGTCCTTACCTGCCCCACACTTTACGGCATCCTGGATTTCCCCATGTGAGCAATCACTCTTAGTCTTAGTATTGTTTCTGGAAAGCATGTCTGAAAACTTGCAAATATTACTTTTTGTATTTAAAGTAGGACTTACAAATGACATTGCTATTCATCATAAGTGTGACAATGACAACATGGGTATTTTGAACAAATAGAGTACAAAGTACAAAAGAAGTACAAAATAATAACTACAAGCAAACTAAACACCTGCTGAAGGTCAGAGCAGATCTAAAGACTATCGACTTTTGCATGAACACTTGGGGTGAGATGGGAATACACCCTGGATGAGATGCTTTGTCAGGGAAACATACTGTGCTAAATGAAACAAACTTCAAATAAATGTAAGACTTTTATATAAATTGGAAAATGTTTAAAATAAATGTCAAATAAAATATACAAAAATATACAAAGTTACAGTCGCAGAATTATAAAAGACTTCAAAGTGTACCCTGTTTCATTGAGTAACCCCCTACACCCCCGAAAAACAAGCTCCTACTGGCCCTTTGTGTATATTTACCCCCTTAAACTACTATAAAATTTTCACAGTATCGTCTCTCCTACCATTGGTCGGCTTCACCTGTTACAGATCAGCGCTGAAGCACAGTAACATCTGCACCACTGTAGGGGCTCCTTCACAATCTCTGGAAGATCCGGAATAAATTAACCGACCGCTGAGCAAGTGTGGAATTCACGCATACCAGCATGGAGCTGATGATCTCCTGAGGCCTGCTTAACACTTGATTTACACTTTACTAGTGTAACAATTCTTGAGTTTTAAAATCAGGCCAAAAGTTACTCGTTACATTTTGATAAAACATTTTCAATTAGTGGTTTTAGAAGGCGTGATCTAGATTTCACCATAAAAGCCACAGATATGTTTGTGGAAGGCTTGTATCTATTGAATGTACTCATACCATCAGGGGAAAAGAAAACCTCCATAGATGTGATAACCTGGTGATTCAGGACATTCAGGTGGTCAGCTGACTTCATTTTATTGCCCCATAACGTTGCTGAGTCTCGACCTGAGTAACTGATCAACCCCAGATCATAACACTGTCTCCAGAGGACTTGTACAGTGGACACTATACATGATGGTGCATCGCTTCATACGCTTCCCTTCTTACCCTGACACACCCATCACTCTGGAATAGGCTCAGTCTGGATCATCAGGTCACATGATTAAAATTTTTTTTTTTTTTTTGGTCCAAAGTCCAATAATTTTTCTGTTTAGTCCCAATCCTGTGAGTTCTCATCATATTGTGTGTATGTTTGGAAATGCACTTACTTTTACTATTAATCATGGGTCAGATTTCTACTGGCCATTTTTGACCCTGCGACTTCACCAGAAGTTTAAGTGATCACCATTCGTGATTTTATTTTGGACAAATTTCACCCTCAAACTTGACGTTTCTTAACCCAACTCCAATAAGTTTAATATGTCTGCTTAATGAGGTAAAATTATTTGATCCTTTTTAAAACGTTTTTTTTTTTAACTTTCCATAGGATAAGCAACTACAGTAATACCCTCACACACAAATAAACAGGGTCACACCACTATACTGTAGATAAATATATATTAATACTGCATATAATAATATCACCTACTGTATAATTGATTAGAGAGGAAGATTACACGCAGACTATATGGCTAAAAAAACAAAAACAAAGCACACAAGTAGCAGTGTGACATCGTACCCGCGTTAAACCACGAATCCTGCTATGTTCCAAGGCGAAACAGTCAGTTTTAAACAAATTTGAATCAATAGCAAGACGACAATAATCCTAAATTTGGGGGATAGCTTTTAAAAACACAGTGTATATTTCATGTAATAGATGACATGCTTGGGTACTTTTAGTGTGAGAGCGCCTGAGCTGTAAGTATTAGTGGGCGTGGTCAGTAAAGTGCAATGTGCAATGAATTGCATGTATATAAAGATACTGAATGCAGAATGTCATGCATGAGATAGAGAGAGAGATCACTTCACTTCTGCAAGCACTGAGTACTGAGTCACATCCACTTCCTTTCTTCTCGTACACATCCATTGAAGTAAAAGTAAAATGCCTGAAATTAAAAAGTCGTTCAATGACCTAAAATTTACGATGTTTGTTTTTTGGTGTCATTCTGCTGCACCTTGTGGATCGAATAAAAAGTTAAAAGTGAAAGAAAAGAACACTCAACGTCAACGTCAAACCTCTCCACGCCGCCTGGTTAAACTGTTCACTATGCTTATTTTCCACATGGTTACCATGGTTACCGCTACCTCTAGACATATGCTCCTTCTCCTTGTCTCCGAGTCTACAGAGACAATTATATGCATTAAAATCACACTCGTTTCCATCGCTCACTATTCAATAAGTTTCACCAGGGTTCATTTGCACTTCTAATCTGACTGCTTGCTCTTAAACTGACCGCCAGACACGTCACGATGAGCTAAAAGAAGCGTCACCTCTATTACACGTGAACGCGTCTACCGTCTTCAGAAAGCTTATAAATGTGATGACATCCCTTTGGAGAAAGGTGTTTTCCCGCAATCAATTAGAAAATGTCTAAAAATACAAAAATTAATCATAGACATTAATCACTGAATAATGATCGTAATAATCATGCAATTAAAGCGACACCCCAAAGCGTCTTGTGCATGCTGAGTGGACTGGAGCTCGGATGAGCGTTATGACTCATTAGTGCTCTGAGACGAAGCGAACCATTTCGAAGGAAGAGTAATGAAGCGTCTAAATAAGCACTCAACACTTTCCTTCAAGTCTGTAAGCTAAACTTTAAATGCACAGCCCACACACACACACACACACATGATCTGTTATGTACATATATCACACCGCTCCTGAATTCTGATGGTGTTCGTCACACTTCTTAATTTTTTTTGTGTTGTTTGTAAGGTAGCTGACTATCCTGTAAAATACAGAAGCGATGACATCACAACGTGTACAGTACACATCTAACTCACTCTGAAAAAATCACTTTACACTACAGAGTAAAACCCCCGGTTCATTTGGAAAACTGTGTATATATACTGTACTGTATAGTTTCGCATTCTTCTGTTAAGAATAAATATATAACCAGTCCACACATCCAGAGGTGAAATAGTTTAGTCTTGACTCCAGGGTACTGTCTTGATACTTGTCGAAATAATAAAAGAAAAAGTCGAAGTCAAAAAAGGAAAAAAATAAGAAAGGGGTAGAGGATGAAGGTATGCGGCTGTGTTATCTCACTGTGAGTATAATAGTTAATATAGCGCCACTCAGCGGTAAAAGCCAGCAAATGCACAAACCCAAATGCTGCCACTGTGAGGTGTGGCGGTAAAACCAGAATACTGCTTGAATACCATCTCTACTGTATGTACACAGTAAAATAGACAAGTAGAACACTTACGCTTAACCTGCATTACTGTGTTGCTGGCCTACAGAACATTGTACAGTACAGTAGTTTCATATCCTGCGTTTCATTTCATGACTTTAGCAAAGACAAGAGGAAAGGGGGATTTATTTATTTAGTAAGCGCTAAAGGGGAGTCCAAATTACATTTTTTACAGAAACACAAATTAAAAGCAAATCAGCCTGCAATAACTAATAGATACACTGTGATTATTTCTTCCCACAAATAGTAATGTAAACCAACTGCGTAGCAAATAATATTACTTATAATAATATGTACATGCCATGGAAAAAATGTATCTTGTAATATCTTACAAGTTCAAACAGGTCATATACTGTACAAACATTATAGAATAAGAAAATAATACACAAGTAAAAAAAAATCAAACCAGTTCTTGTGATGAAATTTCCCATGAATTAAGGCATAAAACTAACCACAAAGAATAATTATTATTATTATAATAAAAGGCAGTCACATTTTCTGCTTCTTGGAGCTACTGTAGCAAAGATAATAGCAGTGCTAATTAGCTAGCAAAATGCAAACTGCTGTGTAGTGGCAGACTTAATCGATGTGCGTTTTCAATGATAATAAAGGAAATTAAAGTTGGAGCTAAACCTGGTCCAGAGGGTGCAAAAAACAAAGCGTTTACAATTTTGTCGCAAGAATCCACTAGTTACTAGCTAACCGCAGCTGGTAGCTAACTAGCTACAGTAGTACGTGCTTACACTAAAACATCATGCATTCACTTTCCATCCTGTTTAAGTAGCAGGAGGAAACATGTGATTGATACCTAGCTATCGGCTAGTGATCGTTAGTTAGCTAGTTGTTTAGTAATTGGCTAATGAGTAATAATAATAATAAAAACAAAAACTAAGCAGAGAGGAATCTGATTTAGGGTAGACGGTGTATATATAGGTTAACATGCAGAAATCTCAAGGGGTGCAGCTTTGGAAATCCCACATATGCCTGGATCTATAAAGTGTATCTATCAGCTAAACCATCAAATCCTGCCTATGTTGCGCGGCACGTCGGTGCAATCAGAAAGCTTGGGAACGGTCTGAATGCTGTCAGGTTTCTAATATGAGTGAAATATGAGCTGGAGCTAGTATCAAATGAGCTCGGGCTTTACTCTGATTTATTTATTTTTTACCCAGAGGCCTGAAAGAAAGAAAATTCTGTGTTCTCTTTAGTCTAGTAGTGTAGAGAGCGCTGAGGCATGCGATCCCTGATTAAATCCATGTAGAAGCTGCACCTCCCGACCCCACATGCTCCTCCAGTGGAATGTTTTTAACCTTTTAAATTGTGCACTAATTTGAACCGCTTTCATGCTTTTATGCTATTTTTTCTCTGTCTCTCATCCACCGACGCTCAATTAAAACAAAAGAAATAGTAATCCTGCTGGAAGAGGCTCTGCTGTCTGTGGACAAATTTAAGTGAAACAACGAGAGTTTTCAAGTTAAACCAGGACTTTTGATTGTGCAGAATAACAGAACACAGTTAGGAGAATAAAAACTCCCTTTATTTCTCGACATACGGTAATCTCCTGCTCCACTAATGCACTTATCCCAGTGTTTCACTAATGCTTGGACACCATCAAAGGTGGAAAGTAATGAATTACATTTACTTGCATTACTGTAATTGAGTAGATTTTTTGTGTACCTCTACTTTTTAAAGTAGTTTTTAAAATCTGTAATTTTTACTTTTACTTAAGTATGTTTTGTTTAAAGTATTGTACTTCACTACATTTTAAATCATATTCGCTACTGAGTAAAAAATAAATGAATGAAAATGAAAAATAATACAAGTAATACAACGGGGAAGGAAAAAAATTGCACCCCGGAAACCACTGCACTGATTGATTGATGGAGAACAAACGCACTAAATTCACAAGAACGATGGAGACGGACAGAACAGATGCCAGTGATGCAGACACAGCTGAAAGTGAAACGCCAACAAATTCTTATGAAGCAAACCCCTGGTCATATTTAAGCGACCACTTTGATTTCAAGCACAACAAAGGGAACAGATTTATTATGCAAGTGTGTTCCAACCCCCCCCCCCCCTTTTACTTGAGTAAATTTTTATGAGGGTAACTTTACTTGTACTTCAGTAAAAGTTCAGTACTTTTACTTGACTACAAAATTTTATTACTCTTTCCACCTCTGGATACCATTAATGTGGTTAACCATAGCCATGATTGGATTGCCTGCCTGATTCACGTCTGGAATGCTGGCCTCCCAGGAACACCTTTAATCCCCCAAACATGTGGACTGTACGGAGGACGTGGAAATGACTCCCACCCGAGTTCCTGTAACATGCAAGTGGTGCTGGTGAATGATACTATATAGTCAGCTAACTGTTGGACTGGAGGTCACATTTAACCCTGACTGTAAGTTGGAAAAAAAATACAGCCTACAGTATGAAGACTATTTGTTTAATTGTATATCATATTAATGATGAAGCAGGTGGGCAGAAACTTGCATTTCTTGGTCGTGTACTTCATTATTTCTGCAGCTCTGTTATCACCCTGTTTTTTCCATTCTAATTAATGACTACCCGCTGTGCTGCCGCGATGCCCGTTTTTGGCGCTCGGCCCTGGAAGGCACACCGACTCGAAGAGAAAAAGGTGTCGCTCCAAACTCATTCGATATGACAATGAAAGGAGGAGGGTAATAAAGCGAGCGCTGCTCCTGCTGGGTCACGTGGCAGGGAGGCGGAAGAGCTCGGTGCTGAGTTTGTTCTCTCGATCACAGGAGACGAGGTCCCGAGGAGCTGCAAAGGTGTCAAAGCTGTTTTAAATCCCAAATACTGTACATCCATTATGAATAAAAAGTAACAAAAATAAAAACAGAATGACAGCCGTACCTTGGCGTACGCATTTAATCTGTCTCGGAGTCGAGTTCCTAAGGTTCTTTTTGAAGGACTTTTGGTGCTCATGCAACATTTTGGGTGACGCAACACACTCTGATGAAATCGCCGCTTCCACTTGGTGGTAATTACTCAGCTCCATCACATCGCTCTGTTATTGATTAGTTTCCCGTTACAGCATGACATGGAGTGTTTTATTCCTTACTTAACTACTGATGCAGGGAAGAAGGAGTGTGTGCGCTTCTTAGCGCCGCATGTTTGACTGTTGAGGACGCAGGGTGTTTTAGAGGGAACAGAAAGATGACCTTCAGCTGGGTGTGTATGAGTGCCCCGAAAGCTCTGCAGAGTGGTGGCTCAGGCGGCTGAGGATCTAGGCTTGTTGATTTGGGGATCCGAGGATCCCGGTTCAAGTCCTGCAGTGGGTGAGTGGGTTGTTACACCCCGTAGTACCCGACCCCTGGATGAAGTGCTGTTTCCAAGCCAGGTTAGAAAAAAACCTGTGTGTGGAGTGACCCCTTGACTGCCCAAAAGCCACCAAGCCATAGTCCAATGCCTTAACCAATAAGCTACCCATGACTCTTTTAAACATGTAAACTTCTTTTTGGCTGCTCCTATCACGGGGGTCACAACAGCAGTCAAAAGAACGTTTACATGCTTTTTGTAGCTCACTGGTTAAGGCATTGGACTACAGTATGGCTTGGTGGTTGCCCAGGTTCAAACCCCATAACCGCCAGGTTGCCACTGTTGGGCCCTTGAGCAAGGCCCTTAACTCTCAACGTAACATGTGGCCTTAACCCTCAACTGCTCAAGTGTATGATGAGATAAAACTGTAAGTCACTCTGGATAAGGGCGTCTGCCAAATACTGTAAATTAAAATGTTCTGAGTGCCGTACTGTATGTGTACGAGGAAGGATTTGCTCTATGCTGTAGAGATTGTAGTGGGGTTTAAAGTTAGAGTTTAGTTTCTTGGCACGGCTGACGAGGTTCAGGTCTCTAAGAAACTTCTGGAAGAATTGAGTTCACGTTAGGCCTGAGAAACGGAACAGAATCTGATAAGCCTGTTAAACGGAAGTGTGTTCTGTTAATAGGTGAGGTGTGAATGAATGCTGTTTATGATTTTCTGAGTTGAAGGTGTGAAGGCATCGTTAAAATTAAAGCACTTTATCACAATTATACAGTAGTGTTATTATTTTAAGAGCTTTCTGATGTTTTGAGATATTTATGGACATCATTAAGATCTGGAGATTGGCATAGTGGTGTGTGTGTGTGTGTGTGTGTGTGTGTGTGTGTGTGTGTGTGTGTGTGTGTGTGTGTGTGTGTGCAGAAATCAAGCTGATGTTGTAATGGATGAATTCTGGGAAAGAATCGAAGATGACTAAAATGCAGGTTTTGACTAAAATTCAGGTGCAGACTATCCTTGTATTTTCCCCCCTGAAGCACAAATATACAGAGAATCTGTAATTAAATAAACATATATTTACCTAACCTTGCCTTGACTTTCTGCACAGAATATATTGTTCTCTATAAATAGAGAAAATGCTATTACGGGGGCGTTCAAGTCAAAGTGGAACTTTTGATCATACAGAATAACAGAACACAGTTCTGAAAGTAAAACTCCCTTTATTTCTCTATATAATCCCCTGATACACTAATGCACTTATCCCAGTGTTTCACTAGTGCTTGGACACCATCAAGGTGGAACTTTTTCTCAGTACGCCAGAGACATGATCTGACCGCCTGGCCTCCCAGGAACTCCTTTAATGGCTCAAACATGTGGGAGCGAGGTCAGGTCTGTATGGGGGATGTGACAATAACTGTGGTGTTGGTGAATGATTGTGTGTACAGTTCACATAGACGGATCCACCTTCAGAAACATCCTTCTTTAAAACATTTGCACCGTTCACTTGTGTTCCCGCGGCTAACACTGTACTGTGCTTGAAGTCGTCTGTAAATCGCTTTTACGCAATCATTCTCAAGTCCTGGTTTGACTTGAACGCCTTTACATGTTTAGCTTATATATAGTGTAAGTGAGCTAGACTTCGTAATCTTCCTTTAAAATAATAATTTCATTAACATTTGTTCCAGCAAAGCACGCGTCATGATAATATAATGATGTATACCATATCATGCTTGGTTTTATTATAATTAATGAAACCTATTTATTATTATTTTGCTATTATGCTCTTTGTGCTATTGTTTTATCTGTTGTTGGCTTACACATAATCGCGTCTTCGTTACCATTCTCCGCTCATGTTCGTGGTTAATTAGCGCTAAAGCATAACACTTTCTGGCAGCCGTTACATTTCAAACAGATGCATTTACACCTCCGAGCTGCTCTTCAGAAAGCCTGTGTGTAAATGAGCGACGAGTCCGGCGCACCAGATGCTAATATTCGGACCGGACTCACCTCTGAACAATGGATTAGCACACCTGCACGACATCATGATGCATCCGCGGACAAACAAAACGACCCCGGCTCTTTATATGTGCATGTGCTGTATTAATTATTGACACTATTCCTGGACACACGTGGCTTTGAAACAAATGTCTCGTGTCCGTGTGTGTGTGTGTGTGTGTGAAAACAGTGACCATAGTGGTGTGCTGAAAATAACTCAAATCAGCAATTTAAATCAGAGCGCGCTCTTAATCACGCTGGTGCTCATCACTCAGGGTCCAGAAAGCACTGCAAAAAATAGTTGTTTCTTCTTTTGAAACTTGAAAACATAAAAATATAGCATGTATCATCACCACGGTGCCTTTGAATTTCTGAAATCTGCTGTGTCATTATGATCGGCGTTGATTAGTTTCCTAGAACGGCTGCTCATACAGGTTTATATAAATTCCTCTTCAAATTCTAATGCGCTATCGTTTCTATAGCAACGACTCATTCAGAGGGAATTAGACGTTTATGGAAGGAGTCTCCAGTGTCAGCCATTAAGTCAGGATTAGACATAGTCAGGGGCAGGAGTTTCCGCTTTGCTGTTTTTTCGGTAACATGACAATGATGTGTCTTCAGACAGACAGACAGATAAATAGATACTGTATTGATCCTGTAGGATTATTGAGGAGATTGAGGAAAGTATTTCTTTGAATGTCACACAATAAGGTGCTCTGCAACCTGCGGCTGAATTTCTTACGGTTTTCCGAGCTCTGCTTATGGTATAATGCACTACATTAATCATTTCTAAATTTATAAATGGTAAGGCTGTTTCATTAAAAAAAAAAAACTAAAGTGAATACAATCCCTTCTGATTGCATTGTAAGGTTGGTTGTATTGTAGATATGGTCTTTTCAAAAATACAATCCAAAAGCGGAAACCACTGCTGTAGGTTTTTGCTTTGGACTTTAAAACGATGAGTCAGTGATGGTGACAAAACCTTTGGTTTGAGGTCGGGGTAGGAGATGCGGAGGGCGCACACAGTGCCGGTGCTATTTACGAGGACATGATTAATAAATGTGAACTTTACTCAGACTCTCTCTCTCTCTCTCTGTCACACACACACAACAGCAGCAGGTGCTTGGACCCATCACATACTGTGCTCTCAGTGGCCTGGACCAGGCTTTAATAATCTCTTCTCCAGTCTCATCCATCTCCGTCACTGGGAACTCAACAGGCTCTGATTTAAAACTATACATTTGGAACGAGTCTCAGTTGAAGTCACTTTGGGATAGCGGGTTTGTCTTGCCTGCTGAGTCTCCAGTCGAGTGGATTGTTAACAGGGAAAAGTATTTCCGCTACCTCTAATTCTTTAAACATGAGCCTTCAGCAGCAGATCCTCATTTGCAGTTTATCCAAGCATCATGTCAGATCGACATACAGTACTGTGCAGAATTACCAGGCCCCCATTTCGTTGCATTAAATTCAATTAAATGATGTACGTTATATGAAATTAATGGAGACAAATATTTTACTGACGGGTTCAAACCACTCAGCATTCAGCATCAGCAGACAGATGACAGATGATCACCGGCCTCATCATCTGTCATCATCAGCACCTGTTTCTCACTGGTTCATGCCTTAATTTTTTATTCTTGAATGTTTTGTAGTTCACTGTGTGGTTTAACAAACACTAACCATCCCTGTGAAACCGCTCTCGTACAGGGACTGGACTGAAAATTAGGAGAGACAAAACTGTCCTTCAGGAAGGCTGGAGAACTACTACATTCCTCAAGATTACATTACATTTACAAGTCTGAAGTCTTGGAAGTCAAATATGACGAAATAATATGTAAATTATTTAGCTGAAGATCTGACACTAGGGCACAGACACACCAACTAGACTGTTGAAATCTCCTCCTTATCTTCAATCCTCTAGTTTGGTTGAGTTTCTACCCATCCATCCATTCATCCATCCATTCATCCAGTATGATATTTAAAATTTTTTAAATATTTGACATCTATTCTGAGATGCTTTTCTGCTCACCAGTGTTCATAAAGTGTGACTATATGGGTTATTATAATCCTTCTTTGCAACTTAAACTAATCAACACATTTCCACCCACACAACTGTCACTCACTCAGTGTTTTTTGTTTTATACACCATCCTTTGTTTAAAGACTGTTACAGTGTGTCTGAAAATAGGTTCTACAATACTAACAGCCAAGCCATGGTTAAAATCAGACTTTTTCTTCATTCTCATGTTTGATGTGAACATTAACCAGAGCTCTTGAATGATTTAAAAAAGATTTTATACATTGTACTTCTGCAACATGATTGGCTGATTAGATAACAGCATGAATATCCAGGTGTTCCTAATAAAGCGGACATTGAGCATACTGTATACTGGAAACATTCAAATCTAAAAAAAAAAAAAAAAAGAACCCAATGTTTCATGTGTAACATCATTAGATTTAATGTATTTATTTTCTCACATTATCAAGACAATATTTTATATTATTTTACTTTATTTTATTTTTGTTTTGGTGATGCCACGTCTGGGCATCCCGAGTTGAAATTAAATTTTATTTGTATACCATAAAATATACCATGACATTTTAAAGGGCACCTGTTCTGCAAAATTCACTCATGTTTAGGGATTAGGATGGATCTCCAGTTTGTATATGTAAACATTTATTCATCCCCTGCTTTTGCTTCCTTTTCCATTTTTTTATTGGCCAGTATTTAAACCAGCCAATTAGACCCCCCCCCCCCCCCCCCCAATGTGAACTATATAAGAAGAGCCCCTCCCCCTGGCTTGTTGCTCAGCTCTGCTGTTCTCTGGAGGGGCGTGGCTCAGCAGCAGCTCATTTACATAGACACTGAAACAGCGAGTTTGACAGAGGAGTGAAATGAAGGAGTGAGTTTCAGGTCACTATGGAGGAGCTCTGAAACCTGTGTTTATCCGTTGAAGAAATAGTAAAATATGGGACCTTTTAGATTCAGTTTTATCCTTCGTCTATTCATTTATTCACTGTTCATGGATTGGATTGGGATGTGTGTATGCATTCCCACCTCATGCTTAATGTTCCCATGATGGGGGGTGAGGGGGGGGGTCGACTGCAGATCCGCCACAACCCTGATCAGGATCATTTCCATCCAATAAACACTCCATAAAACACTCCTACACCAGACTATGAGGAGAAACATCACCAAATTTTGCACCATGTTCTAACTTAAAAGTCAGCGACCTCACCTTTAGCCCCCTTCTCTTCCTCCCATTCTTTGTGATATTCCACGGCGGTCAGAAGAAAGATCAGGTGTCCAATCTGTCTCAAGCTGCAGGATAAAAAGGTTGAACTTTTACCCTGGACATTTCCGTCAGTCCTGAACAGCTCAGCCTGCAGCTTTCTCACAGCCGGGAATCAGATTGAGGATTTTAGAAACAATAGACTGTAGAGATCACTTTTTGAGCTGTTTTTTTTTTTTTTTGAAGCATGTTTTCATGTTTTTCTGTTCACAAAGATTTGACAAGCAGCCAAGCTGGTGGGATGATGGGAATCTGGGTGAAGGTGACCTTTACTGCACAGTCTGTGAAGGTATATTGTGTATTTTTTTTGCCATACTGCAGCTGCGTCTTGAATATTGTATGTTTTTTAGTGAGTTGCGTTCCCCACCTATGTATATACTGTAGAACTTGTTCTACAGGGATTTATTCATAGAAACACAGTTCTTCTCTTTACAGTATTTCTCTATATAATCTCCTGCTACACTAATGCACTTTTCCCAGTGTTTCACTAGTGCTTGGACACCATCCATGTAGAAAGTTCGATCAATGATTGTACTGTGCGTCTGCTTCATGTCTGAAACGCTGGCCTCCCAGGAACTCCTTTAATGTTTACCCAAACATATGGAATTGTCTTGGAGTGAGGTCAGGCCTGTACGGGGGATGTGGCAATAACTCCCAGCTGCGCTCCTGTAATGTGTAAGTGGTGTTGGTGAATGATTGTGTGTACAGTTCACTCAGACAGATGGAAGTTATCCATCACTTTTCAAGGATCAGGCGTTCCACTCGCTTTATGGTCACAGGAATGACTGCACTGGGCTCCGAGCCATGTTTTACTCTGTCTAAGAGTCTCATCACTGTATTGTGCTTGAAGTCTTCTGTAAATGTTGGAGGAAACACATCAAGCACAGGGAGAACAGAGACGGGAATCGAACCTGAACCCTGAAGGTGCAAGGCGACATTTCTAACCGCTACACCACCGTGCCGCTATTTGGCTTATTATTAAGTATTATATATGTATTATATATATTATTATAAAGTGTGTTCTTTCCCAGCTGGTTGTTTCTGAATCTAAATATTTCTGTTCAGACTTTCCCTTCGACCTGCTTCTAGTTCCTTGTTAATGGTATTCATGTTCGAGTCGCGGGGCGGCACGGTGGTGTAGTGGTTAGCACTGTCGCCTTGCACCTCCAGGGTCTGGGTTCGATTCCCCGGCCAGGCTCGATTCCCGTCTCTGTGTGCATGGAGTTTGCATGTTCTCCCCGTGCTTGGTGGGTTTCCTCCGGGTACTCCGGTTTCCTCCCACAGTCCAAAGATATGCAGGTTAGGCTAATTGGCGTTCCTAAATTGCCCGTAGTGTGTGAATGAATGTGTGTGTGTGCCCTGCGATGGATTGGCACCCTGTCCAGGGTGTGCCCTGCCTCGTGCCCGAAGCCTCCTGGGATGGGCTCCAGGCCCCCCGCGACCCTGATCATAGGATAAAGCGGTATAGAAGATGAATGAATGAATGTTCGAGTCGCTGCTTCTTTGAGGTCCCCCAACGAGGGGGTATAAATCCGACACTCCCAGCTTGTAGCACCTTTTCCACATCTGCAGTCTGTGGTTATTACATTTCCAAAACTAACACAAAACACCACATCTCTCCCTCATATCTCCTCCTCCTTTTCCATTTTCCGTTGGATCAATCAGAAACCCATCCTTACAATGTGGAACCTTTTAAAAAGGTCCCATTTCAATTCTGCGTATGAATTATTAAAAGAGTGCAATTAACGTCCATGAGGATCGATGCTCCTCTGTTCGGTATTGATCTGAGTGTACGCACGGGTGCTTCTTCTGAAACACATGCTCCTGCGGGTTGACATAAATATTCATTTCCACCACTTTTCCCTCCATAGACAAGTTCAGACAATAAGAGTGTAATTAACTCGAGGATGACGAGGAATAAAGCAGCACGTGCGAATGTTCTCATTGTTCTTGGATTGTAACAGTTGTGAATATTGAAATTTTTTACATTTTCAAATAATTCCATATTAATAAAAAGGAATCGTAAATACTGCTTTATCATGGATGTACAGTACAGGGTCCCTCATTCACACACTACGGACAATTGGACTGTGGGAGGAAACCGGAGAACCCTGAGGAAACCCACAAATCCCTAGATGGGAATCGAACTCACACCCTTTCCCCCCGAATATTTGGTAATAACTTTGATGAAGAAATCTGAAAAAAAAAATACGCCACTTACCTTGACCTATGTGGAATCGTTTGCATTCCATGCGCTCCATGTTCCTGACACGATACACATGCAATTTTGCGCTTTTTGCAGCTGACATGTTGAATAAGACCCTCCAGTCTCCTGTGTGAAGCGTCTCATAGATTTCATAGGCGGCTGCTGCAGACAAACTTGCGGGTCACCGATTGTGTCCTGCGACATTTTCAGACGGCCACCACCAGGACAAGCGATCAATGACCCTGTCGTTTCCAGTTTCCGTACCATCCTCTGACTAACCCTCTTTGAGGCTACGCCAGGAACACCATATTTATTTCTAAATCTACTCTGACATCGCTTGAACGATTTGGTGACTTCCAGGTCCACGCCTTGAAGATGTGCTGCTCGTTCCTGTACACCGCCGTCCTGATGGGAGTGAAGGGGTACTGCGTTAAACAGCCCAATGTCTTTCTGATGCCTCCCCTTCGTTACCATGTTCGAAGCCATATCCTGAGGAGCACATTGTACCTTGTTTTGTCCTAGAGAGAGTTATTACAGAATATTTGGGGCCTCATTTGAGTGGATAACTTCGCACTACTAAGCATGTGGTTCGCTATCAGATCTGGTAATTCTAACACTGACGCTGTTCCGTTTAATTATGAGCGCTTGTCAAGACGTTACTCCTAAAAGTCTCCATTGTATTTGCCGTGCCTGGCTCCAGTGAAGCGACCGGGTAATCCGATGTCCCGTTTTTTTCAATCTGCAGGCTTTAATGGTGTGTTTGGACAACATCGCACCATCTTTCTCTGAGAAACCGAGCCGGATGCAGAGTAGTAATCTCTGAGAAAATGCCAGGCGTCCTGTCAGGGTGATGCATGAATAATTGAAGTGCAGATGGAAGGATTAGAGGTTGGTGTGTTTGTGTGTGTGTGTGTCAAATAGAGAGCGCGTCTAGATGGGACAGTTTGAGAGCTCATTAAGACAGCCTCTTATCTTCCAGGAGACAGAGTTCTCGTTGTCAAGAGAAAGGAAGTGAGACAGAAGTCTTGATTAGACTTCTGGAGCAACAATATATTTTGGGAAAAAATGCTCATGAAAAAATACTGTTCAACTCATGTCCTGAAGATCCACCTACTAAACCCACAGCTGAACCTGGTCATGAACAGATTATATGAATCAGAAATATCACCAAACTGTGCTGGACTGGATTTGAAGAGTCCTGCCCTACATAAACCTGATATTGAAACATGGATCAATATATACAGGCAGATATCCAAATACAAGCCAAACTGCGTGGTTTTGTCTACTAAAATGATTAGTTTCTAGAGCGAGGACGAAGACAGAAAAAATCTTCCCAAGTAATAATTTTTCTCGAATTGTAATGTCTCACCCATAATTACTGATTTATTTACTGTGTTGTCCAGCAGTCCAGGAATATGTTCAGCGCCCATCTGTGCACCTCCCACACACACACACACACACACACACACACACACACACACACACACACACATAGACCCTATGGTTCGCCCACTTTCAGGACTGGAAAAAAAATAAAGCTAATAAATACAGGGTTATTCTTAGTTCTAATGAACAAGCTGTTAAAGTTATGAGAGACCATTTAATATGTTTATTTGTTTGTTTGTCTGGTTATCTATTTATTTGGGATAAGTGATGTGACAGTCAAAATGCCGCAATTTTAAAAGAAAATGAGTTTCTAATGAATTGATGTGTAACTCGGTGCATCTATTTATACAGTTTGTTACTCCAAATATCTCTCTCTATATATTTGGATTAAACACAAAGCGGGTGTGGTCTAACCCCTCCCCCGAACACATTATTTATTATTTTTGTTAATGAATATAAACTTATGGCCCTAGAAACACCGGGAAACACTTAAAAGCAGCATTAGCATGGTGCTTGAGGTCTACTGTACCTCAGACAGGTGCTCAAGCCCAAAACTTCTACTAATCTGTCACATACTGTAACTGCTCGTAACTTCACCTCTACTCAAAATTCTGATTTCATTTATGGTGCAGGTTTACCTTCAGGCAAATACGTAATTACTGCCAAAGTTTCATTAAATTCTGTCAAGACAGTTTTGTGTGATGCTGTGACAAAATCTGTCTGGACAGACATACAGACATACAGACAAACATTTCTGAGAACATTTTCAGGAATCCAATGCTGTTTTTGTCTTTTTTTTTTATTAGCGAAATCCTTATTATATTTTACCATTGTCGGACAAAGTTTGAACTCAAAATTATGTTTTCTTAGCACTGGATGAAAATATTGGCACCCTTGACCATGTTCATGCCATTTCCCACCATCGCAGCAAACCTGCTGCATCTTCTGCTCAGCAGTTCACTGTTCTGCATCCTGATACACATTTATATGCAAATCAAGCTCCAGGGAAGTCACGTCAAAGAAAATCCATTCCTGTGGTAATTGTGACCCTTACTCGTCCTTACCCCACAATTTCTTTTTTTAATGACTACAGCAACAAAGGTGAGCAGAACGGCATTGTAATGCAGCGCTGCTATGGTACAGACGAAACCCTGCTAGAGTAATGTTTATATTCTACTTCTTCTTCTTATTATTATTATTCTGCTTAGTGTTTGATGCACCTGTTTTGGTCCATGAAATAATAAAGGCCTTCAGCGTTTCAATAAAGAAACCTCCCCAGGGCCTGACTCAGCACTTAGATGTGTGTCAGATGAAACACTGAGCTACAAATTTCTGTCCCTTCACACACACACACACACACACACACACACACGGGAAAGGACTCTGCACTCATAATAATCCTGGAAAAACAACTTCTCTGGTTGCATCATAAATTATGAATGAGACAGTGATCTTCCCAGGCGCTCGGGTTCTGGGGATGTTATCCGGAGGTGGGGAATCTGCTGCGAACATTTCAGTAAAGGAAAGCCGAGCTCTATAAAGAGCCTGGTGTTTGTATTAGAGGTTGGGGTTTTTCTTTTTTCTATTAAGGGTACTGTTTTGTGCTACTCACTGAGTCATCTTCTCTATAGTTAAAGCAAAAACAGTTTCAGGACGCGGCTATTTTTAGGTTGTTTTATTTATGCAGCATGTATGCGTCAAACCCCGCTTCGGTTTAACAGCCGTACACAGGCTACGAATTACAGTACAGTTTCAGTTCAAATGTTTTTTATGCTGCGATGTTAGAAGCAGAAGTACATCAACTGGTGCATTAAATGTGCAAAATCTTATATTACAGTAGCATTATTTTACATCAAAATTACAATTTTTATTTGTCACCTGCACCACAATACGCAGTATGATACACAGCGAAACGCTTCTACTAGTGATGGGTCGTTCATGAATGATTCGTTCTTTTTGAACAAATCTTTACCGTGACTCAGTAGAACGAGTATCTCGGAGAGTGATTTGTTCATGTCATACTGGGCGCGCATGCGTAAAGCATCGCAAAACCGCCATACTGTAGGTTATGTACTGGAAACAGAATTGAGCGATTCGTCCTTAATGACTCTTCTACTCCGAGTCGTTCGTTCTTTTGTCGCATGACTCCCATAGACGCTATGCGGTGCAATAGATTCAAAAGAACGAACGACTCAGACTAGAAGATATAAGAGGTGAGCTGCTCATTCTGTTTATTATAATGTCTTTAGCTGCACTGTTATATTTAAATTACTAGAAGTAAAGCCAAAATGTGTGTATGTAGACGTGTTGGGGGTCTTTTTTTTTTTTTTAAATACAATATTTTATATTATTTCTTTTCAAAAGAACAAAATTAACGAAATTATTCAAAAAAAGATTCGTTAATTTTAATGAACGAGATTCAAAGAACCGAGTCATTAAAATGATTCAAACTTCTCATCACTAACTTCTACGACTGTCTGTGACCTAAAAAGGAAAGCTAGGATAGAGAGTAAGAATTTAAACTAAAAATAGAATTTCCAAAATACAGATCAAATAAAAATTTAAAATAAGAAAATACTTTTAAAAAAAGCTTGAAAATAAAGTAATCCAATGAACAAATTAACAGATTAACAAAGTGACAATAAAATGTAAATAAAATAGAAATATATGAAATAAATAAATTACACAATGTGCAAAGTGTAATAGTCTACTGATATATACGTATATCTCTGTGGTTGTTGGGCGTATAAAGGAGGGTGACACCTCTGAGTACCAGTCTGTTGTGGATGACTTCGTTTCCTGGTGTGAGCGTAATCACCTACAACTCAACATCAGGAAAACAAAGGAGATGGTGGTAGACTTTAGGAGAAGCAAGACCCCTGTGACTCCTATATCTGTCAAGGGGGAGATAGTGGACATTGTCTCCAATTACAAATATCTGGGAGTTCATCTGGACAACAAACTTGACTGGTCACTCAACACAACGGCACTCTACAAGAAAGGTCAGAGTCGATTGTACTTTCTTCGAAGGCTCAGGTCTTTTAACGTCTGTAATACCATTCTACAGATGTTCTATGAGACCGTTGTGGCGAGTGTCATTTTTTACGCTGTGGTCTGTTGGGGTGGTAACATTAAGGTGTCTGATAAGAACAAACTGGACAAGTCAATTAAAAAGGCCGGATCTGTGCTAGGCATGGAGCTTGACTCGGTGGATGTAGTAGCAAAGAGGAGGATTCTGTCCAAAGTACAATCCATTGTGAACAATCCTTCTCACCCGCTATACAGTGTTTTGGCTGAACAGAGGAGCAGCTTCAGCCAGAGACTGATTACTATCAAGTGTTCCACCGAGCGTCACAGGAGATCCTTTCTCCCTACGGCCATAAAACTTTACAACTCTTCTCTGTAACTCATACACACATGTATGTGGATTTTTTCACTGACTGGTATACAACAGGACACTAATACTTACCCATATTAATAATATGATAACTGCAATACTACCTCCCAATAGAATGTGTAATACAAGATTGCGTACAGTATAATAATACAATATTACATACATACTAAATTACTGTGGAATACTTACAAGTGGTCTTGAGTCATATTTTGTTGGTACTTAATGTTTTCTGAACTTTTTTTTTCTTTTTCTTTTTTTGATATTATTATTATTATTTATTACCTTTATTACCTTCCTTAGTTAACAACTGTGAGCACCTGTAACCGAGCATAAGCAATTTCCCTTTGGGATTAATAAAGCTCTTTGAATCTTGAAACTTGAATATATATATATATATATATATATATATATATATATATATATATATATATATATATATATATATATATATATATATATAAAAGGGTTTTTATGTCATGTGTTTGACAGCAGCAGTATGAATGAAACATGAGGCAAGGAATGAAATTTTGTGTATAACACCAGCAGAAGTGTTATTTAATGCTATTATAAGTTATGTGGATGAGCTGACACTCAGCTGCAGCTGGAGGAATTTATACCAGACACCATAGCATATGAGGACATGACCCAGAGGTGTTGAGACATACCCGGGAGGAGGCTTAAGACAGCACCAGGACGTGTTTCAGATCAGAACTAGAAAAGGGATTAGGACACCGGCAGGATGATGTGTAGGACACGACCATGAGGAATGTTTGAGACAGGATGAAGCCAGGATGTTACCAGAAGGAGGTTCAGAGCAGGACCAGGAGGAAGTTTTGAGACACAACCAGGATGAGGTTTGGAATGGTACCAGAACGAGATTCAGGACAGGACCCTGGAGGGAATTTAGTATCATACCAGGAGGAGGGTCATGACAGGACCCTGGAAGATGTTCAGGACAGGATCAAGAGGATGTTTATGACAGGACCCAGAAGGAGGTTCTGGTCAGTACCTGAAAGACTTTCAAGACAGTACAGTGCAAAAATACATTTAGCTGCTTTATATTTTGTCTGCCTTGCTGTTCTTTCCCGGTCATATTTAACCGACACAGCTACTTTGAATGGACATGACATACAAGACATAAAGTTAAAGCTTGGACTTGAAAGGATTTTACTGATATCCAGACTTGATGTGTACTGATCAGATTAAGGACTCCACATCCTGACAAACAGGAGATGTTGAAGTGAACAGCTGAGACCTCGGGCAATATCCTGATGCAACGTCTGACTTTTAGCCACAAACACTCATGTCAGTGCTATAATTTTCCCGCTCCTGAGAGCCGTGGTGCAGCTCGGGTACTGACCGTGGTGCTAAATTGAGCTGTCATTTCCTTTGAAGTGCTTGCACACCTCTCGGCAGGACCGGTGGTAATAAAGCTGTGTGTGCTGTACTGCCCTGAGCCCTCATATAACAAGCCCAAATATAATAACAGCATTTGTTTTATTTTTTCGGGCTGGAAAACAGATCCTCTAGATGAACATCGACCTCTGTTTCTTTCTCTGTTGCAGTAAAAACTGCCCTGTTGTCTTGACTGTGACAAAGCTGGAGACTCCTTCCACGATTGTAAAATAAGCATCTTATCTCAGAAAACATCACCATATCATCTATGATCTATGTGTATGAGCTGTTAATACCACTGTCTACTGATAGAGCTTCTGTTATAGATAATTAATCAACACTACCCCATTCTGACCAATCAGAATCCAGAACTCGATTCAGATTTTGCTACTGGAGTCTCTTCCTTATAATTTGCCATTTTAAAGCTTTACTTAAAAGGTTGTTTACTGTTGTCTAACTCCGCTCTTGTAAAGTCCTGTCTGCTTTTTAAAATTTTTTTTATCAGGCTCATCATTTCCTTCTGCTCGATGTCTCATTGTAAACACAGTAATCTCCACGATCGCTATGCAGAAAACATTTCCAGGAAAACATGAGTTAAAGCTCCAGCAGACGCTCTCACTGGAGGCTACAGTACACTAAAAATGGCTTTTTTCAATCCTTTCTTTTTTCTTGTTTTTTTTGGCATGGATGAAGCACGATCTTTTGTGCTTTCCCAAATGGAACTTTTACGCACCATTAATTTGAATGATCATGTACTCTCTAATAAGGAGTGAGTGGGGAAAAAACTGCAGGGCTGTTCAGCAAGTGATTGTTTTTCTTTGTGGAATTCAACAAGGAGGAAAAGAAGAGGCATTGAAGCGGATAGCTGTGTTAATGCAATAAAAAAAGTCAAAGCTGAAGGGGGGAGGAGGAGAGGAGAGGAAAGGCAAGGAAAGCACAGGAGAGAAGAGGAGCGGAGCACTGTGTGAATAACGGACAGTCTCGGGTTGTGTCTAAGCCCACCTAATAACACATTCAGATTTATTCATGTTTCACAGCAGTCTGAGCATCTGTCATTCAACCTGTCACACTTTATCCGGGCAATTCCCAAACCGAACTAGTCGCTCAGAATAAAAGAGAAACCGTGCAGTGGATTTATCCTCGAGTGCTATTTAACCTCCATATTTATCTGTACCAGGCGGCACGATGGTGTAGTGGTTAGCACGGTGGTCTCCAGAGTCGAGTCGAAGGTTCGAGGCATGCTTCAGGTCCGTCTGTGTGCATGGAGTTTGCATGTTCTCCCCGCACTTGGTGGGTTTCCTCTGGGTACTCCAGTTTCCTCCAACAGTCCAAAGACATGCAGATTAGGCTAATTAGGCAGGATTGTGTGTCCTGTCATGGATTGGCACCGTGTCCAAAGTGTACCCCAATTCGTACCCCGAGTCCCGTGGGATTACAGTAACACCAGGCTTTCCATGAGTGAGAGTGACTTTATTCATATGAAACATCTCTTTGTGCTTTTTATTTTACTTTTACTACACTTACTGTTCTTGCTGGTGGACTACAGAACTTGGGAATTGATATTAACACCACTGCATTGTGGGATCGATCTCATCATACAGTTTAGCACTCAATAGATTCCAGATTTTCAGTGTTGACATTTAGTCAGTAAGGAGACTGATGCATAAATCTTTATAGTAAAAATTATTTGAAATGAGTTTAAATGCCTTAAATCTATAATAAATAAGTTATTGAATGTTTGATAGATGCACTGAAGAACTCTTAAAAGAAAAACTGAATGACTTATGAATAGATATGTTATGATCTCTTATGTCACCCTTAGATTACGTTCAGCTTGCCATGTTCATACTATTTTTTTAATTGATGAAAAAATAGCTGAATAAAAATAATATTAATAAAAAAGTTTGTGCCTACCTGAAAGTCTGGAAGTTTTTGCCTACTTTCTCAATTTAAAATAAATCAAAGCAGAAAGTTTTCTCAGTACACTGGAGCCATGATAGGACTGTCAGCTTCACGGCCTAAACGCCGGCCTGGCAATAACTCTCAGCCGATTTCCTGTAATGTGCAAGTTGTGCTGGTGAATCATTGTGTATGTGGTTTAAACTGCAAGTTTGTGTCGATTTACAAGAACCAGGCGTTCCAGTCTATGGCTAAGCAAGTAGTTAATTATATAAAAAATAAACCTGACAGTGTGGTCAATTAAAATGTCATATAGTGTGTTTAACTAGTAGATTTAGGAGTCCAGAAGGAGGAGTGGTAAAATTTTTGATTGTCACTAGGGTTGTTCTGATTCCGATACTAGTGTAATGGTTAACCCCTAGAGGGCGCCTAACGCCCGTGTATGTTTTATGTTGTAGTTTGGTTTTTGTTGAGTTTCACTTCATTTCCCAGTTTGCACCTTGGTCAGGTGACGTAGAAGCTCACCTGAACCGAGGGAAGTTAATTTGATGTTTGTTTGGGTTTAATTATAAATAGCCTGGCTGGACTCCAGTCAGGCGTCTAGCAACCGCTCAATATTGTTTAGTTTGTGTTGGAGTGTTTTGTTTATGTTTAAAGAAAATAAAAGGAACATTGTTAACCGTCAGCTCGCCTCTGCATTCATGCCACAAAAGCGCACCCGACACAGACACAGTAAGGTGAAGAAACGTGACAGATTGCTAGACCTAACAAGTGGCATGGCGGAGGTTTTCCCCCTGAACAATTTTTGGGGGGGCGCTGGTACGATCTCGCCCGAGCTGGCGGAATGGCGGAAAGACAGCGAGGAAGAGATGTTTGGCGGCTGGATTTACAGCGGGCTGGAAGACGACGAGGAAGAGATGTACCGCAGCTGGGAATACAGCTTGCTAGTGGAGCAGGAGGGGCTGCTGGAGGACAGCGAGGAGCACGGCGAGACTGAGTTCTGGCAGGGCCGGGATAATTCCAGGTACGCCGAGGGGGCGGAGATGGAGGAGGAGAACGTGACGGAGAGTGAGAGGATGGCGGGACATGGCTGGAAAGGCAGCGGGTTCGCCGTCCGGCGCACGCCCTGGAGGGGTGTGACAGCCGAGGGAGAGACGGGAGAGTGCTACAGGCAGTGGGCGGAGGACAACGAGGAGCACATCGGAGACCTGCGGGAGCAGGTGGTGCGGCTCCAACAGTTGCTCGTCCAGGTTCGGGAGAGCCAGGCTGTAGTCCCGGAGGTCCTCCCTCTCTCGGACCCGGACGACATGCTCCCCATTCCGCCACTGCCTGGGATCGGCGCAGAGAATTACGCGCCGCAGCGGGAAAGCGTCATTCTTCCGACTCCTCCAGACTTCGAGGACAGCGCGCTAGCGTGTCAGCAGCAGCTGTCCGAAGCACCCGTTCTACCGCCGCCTCCAGACTTCGAGGACAGCGCGCTAGCGTGTCAGCAGCAGCTGTCCGAAGCACCCGTTCTACCGCCGCCTCCAGACTTCGAGGACAGCGCGCTAGCGTGTCAGCAGCAGCTGTCCGACGCACCCGTTCTGCCGCCGCCTCCCGGCTTCGAGGACAGCGAGTTAGCGTGTCAGCAGCCGCTGTCCCACGCACCCGTTCTTCCGCCGCCTCCCGGCTTTGAGGACGACACAGAGCCGCCGTCGAGCTCAGAGCCAGCTCCGTCGCCGCCGTCGAGCTCAGAGCCAGCTCCGTCGCCGCCGTCGAGCTCAGGTCCAGCTCTGCGGGCGCCGAGCACGCTCCCAGCTCTGCGGCCACCGAGCACGCTCCCAGCTCTGCGGCCGCCGAGCACGTCTCCAGCGCGTCGGCGGCCGCCGAGCACGTCTCCAGCGCGTCGGCGGCCGCCGAGCACGCCTCCAGCCCTGTCACCCAGCCTCCTGGAAGGGAGGCGAAAGGTAGAACATTGGGGTGGGAGTCCGGGGCCTCCGGTGATGCTCCGGAGGAGCATTTTTTGGAGGGGGGGTAATGTAACGGTTAACCCCTAGAGGGCGCCTAACGCCCGTGTATGTTTTATGTTGTAGTTTGGTTTTTGTTGAGTTTCACTTCATTTCCCAGTTTGCACCTCGGTCAGGTGACGTAGAAGCTCACCTGAACCGAGGGAAGTTAATTTGATGTTTGTTTGGGTTTAATTATAAATAGCCTGGCTGGACTTCAGTCAGGCGTCTAGCAGCCGCTCAATATTGTTTAGTTTGTTTTGGAGTGTTTTGTTTATGTTTAAAGAAAATAAAAGGAACATTGTTAACCGTCAGCTCGCCTCCGCATTCATGCCACGAAAGCGCACCCGACACAGACACAGTAAGGTGAAGAAACGTGACAACTAGTATCAGAAATGCTGCCGATACCACAAAAAAATCTGGCATCGGCAAGTATTTGACTCCATGTACCGATCCGATACCATTTTCCTAAACATAACCTAGTTATGCCCGCTAGCTCTGCTTACTTACAGAGTGTCACGGCGTGCCCCCAAATTGATATCACTCCTCGCTCACTAGTTAGCCCCCCCACAGGTATGTGAAGGAGCAGGGCCGCTAGGCACGGCTGGTGAGCTATCGCCGCTAATTATCCCGGGCTTCTCCCTGCGCTATAAAACACAGCGGGGAGTGTAGCTCGGGGTCTGACTGTTGGGAAGCTGGACTTTGCGACGCGGTGGATTTTATGAGAGACAGTAGCACAGGAGCGGGGCGATGTGATGCGCCCCAGAGACTTTAAAAAGGGGGAATGCTGCCCCTTTGATCTCCGCGAGAGGACAGCGCGTGAACGAGCTGCGCGAGCTCCCGCGGCACCTTCACTTCCGCTTCGAGCCTGCCATCGCATCCTTGCCGCCGAAGTGGAAAAGGCCGCAGAGAGCCTTTAACCCTTTCCTTCCCCATTTTTCTAAATAAATTCCCCTTTTTCCTGTAATACCTCGCCTCGTGTCCGTGTTTCATGGTGTCGCCTGTGCACTTAGGGTCGAACCCGTTACACAGGTTCGATATCGGCCGATACCCTGGGCCCAAGTATCGGAATCGGTATTGGGAGGGAAAAATGTTATCGGAGCATCTATAATTGTCACAACTGGACACAAAACCAAAAAAGAACCACCGAACTCAGGAACGTGGTTAATGAATTATACATAGACAGTGATAAAGGGAGGGAAAAGTCTGATCATTCTTACATATTGAGTCACCGTGACGATGAACAAGTCACCATATATCTAATGGAACCTATTAGACATTTTACAACTGGATGGTACCGAACTGCTTCAAAGAAGCAAGAGTGGGAATGTTTGGTATCTCAGGGATAATTAAAAATGGCCATGCAGCAATTCCTTTAGAAATCATGAGTGTCATTTTGTCAGCACGCCATGTCTTCGTGCTCCTTATTACTCTAATGGGCTTTTAATTACACTAAATTACCCCAGCATTCCTATACAACATGACACATAGCCAGGGAATGCAAGGGCAGGGAGGGGGTCTAGACAGAGCTGAGTGGGTTATTACAGCTTTATGGCCTCCAATTTTATGAGAAGCTCATCACCCCCCCGATGCCCTCTTCGCCCGTCCCCCTCCCCCCACACTCCGGCCTGCTGAACGGTGTGAACATTCTCGGCTTTCTGTTAGATTGAGAGTGAGATGCACACTGCTCACAAATAGCCTCACAGCGGTGGAGCCATAAAACCCAACCATCAAATACAGTCTCCCCGTCCGCGCTAATATGTGCTCTATTCACAAACCACTGAACACAGTTTAGCCAATCAGACATATGGATGTATAACATCTGCCTCATGTGTCACAGCAATCCTGTGGCACTGGTACTGTACTGAAAATTTCCATCACATTTTCTTGTATTTAGTCCAACAGCATGGCTTGTACCCAATCAGTCATGCTAACGATTTTCATTCAAAAGAAAATTAATGCATTCTCCTACAGTAAAGTAAGTGAAAGTTGCCAAATGGAGGCAAAAGATAAATTTGCATGTTCATTGAAGAGTTATAAACATATGCATTTGTTAGTCATTTGGAACAGTGTTCATCAATGACTTTCTTAGAAGCAATGGTAATGAGTGATTAGTGATGGGAACAACAGTGATCAATGATTGGTCATTAGAGATAATGCTGATTAGTGATTGGTTCTTTGATACAGTACAATGTTGATCAGTGATAATGAGTCAATGGTATCAATGGTATCGAGTGGTATTGAATGGTATTGAATCAATGGTAATGAGTGATTGTTTCTTTGAAACTAAGTTGATCAGTGATCGGTTCTTTGAAACAATGTTGATCAGTGATTGGTTCTTTGAAACAAGGTACTGTAGATCAGTGATTGGGTCTTTTAAACAGCAGTGAATAGTGACTGGTTCCTTTAAACAGTGTTGATCAGTGATTGGTTTCTTCAAAACAACAATAATTGGTTGTTAGGAAGAATGCTCATCAGTAATTGATTGTTGAACAAAGGTCACTAGTGGTTGGTTCTTTGGATCAGTGGTAAACAGTGATTGGTTGTAAGGAAAAATGTAAATCAGGAATTGGTTGTTGGACAATAGTCATAAGTGATTGGATCTTTGGAGCAATGGTGATCAGTGATTGAATGTTGCGAACAGTACTGTAGTCATCAGTGATTGGTCACTGGGAACTGTGGTCATTGGTGCTTGGGTCAATTGTGATTAGTGATTGGTTGATGGAAACAACAGTGATCAGTGATTGGTTGCTAGGAAAAATGTAAATTAGAATTTGGTTGTTGAATTTGGTTGTCATCGGTGATTGGTGACTTAATACTTCATAATATTTATCTCAAGCTAACACATTCTTTTACTCTTAATGCATGGCTAACATTTCAAAAGGAGACTATAATTAAAAACACCCACATGCATTACAATCAGCACCAGAACGGGCAAATTATATCAACACAACTAACATTGCACATAAACACTATCCTTTAACAAACTACACTCTGATAAGAATACCATTGTATTGTATGATCATATTTTGGTAATGTAGGTGCCAATAATTCTGGACTTGCTTTGCAGCTGTTTGGTTTTTGCTTTACTGCATTGCTATAATGTAGCACGTGACATTTAACAGTTAACTGAGCATCCTTATGGGTTATTGGGTTATATCGGCATCACGCCAGCGTGATAAAGTTTCACATCAGTACTGTTGCTATGGAGGTCCCCTTCCCCCATTGTCATGCTCCTTGGCATCAACATCATCATCATCAGGCCGTCGGTCTGCTGGTATTGGGTGGACGTTTTGCATTAGTAAGCACTTATTTGTCTAATCAGGACCCAACATCCAGCGGCTGGAGAGCTGACAAGTCTGATATTTGTTTTTTTCCCACCACACTGACCTAAATCTGTGGGTTTTACACGAGGACAAATTTCTCTGCTCGTACTGTATATGCATGTGTGTGGAAAGACTCACTCACTGAAGATGAAGACTGAAATCCAAGAAAAAGTTAACATGTAGACCACTTAAAGACTTAGATCGAATCATGTAAAAGAGATTATCCAGGTACAGTAAATACTATGCATTATTCAGAAACTGACAGGAAGTGGGTGGAGTTATGAGAATGGGAAATATTTTGATTCATCAAACAACTCCTGGGAATTTAAATGGTTAAAACATTTATGTGGTACATTAGTGAAAGAGTTTTTTTTTTTCCCCATCTGAAGCTTCCTTCATTATAAATGTAAGAGGAGAGTGAAACCATGCAGATGTGCCCTTCCTGGATTATCCATATGAAGATAGTCGTCGATAGCTGTGAGGCCAGTGTGGAAATTGAAGATGTGAGGAGCTGTGGGAGTTTATAACCTATGAAACTAGTAGATGCTTTTGTCAGTGATGTTAGGTTCAGAATTGTGAGAAAAGTTCTGATCCAGGATTTGATTTGCATCGGACAACTTGAATTGCCAGAAATCTTGTGTATCTCAGTTTCGATTAAAGACTCCAAACTATCATGACAAAATTATTATTATTATCGGAATTCCAACATTTTATTACAATATAGAAAAACATTAAAAACATTAGGGCTTACCATGCTTAACAGAAAGTTCGATGCATCTCTAATTGCTCAGAAGAGGTGTCATGGAAATGACTCCTAATCAGTGGCGTCCCACAAGTATCACTAATCGGTCCTATTCGCTTTTGCTTCTCTTCAGTTCTTTCAGGTTTGATGGCCTAGTGCTCAATAATGGTAACTTGGGCTTGAATCATTAACCTGCTGATCAGTACCTATACATAACTGTTTGTGCCAGCATTGCCCCTGTTGTCCATACCCTACACATCAACTCCTATATTTCTTACGGTAAGTTAATACACTGGTTTAATTATGAATAATTTTATGGTTTAACATTATTTTCATTTGTGTTATATAAAACAAAATCATTCATCAGTTACTAGACCAATTTATTGTACCAGGCGTTAGACATTTTTGTCATAATTGTGGACCTGGTGGTCTATGGGGATTGACTCACTTTTGGAGTCTAGTGGCCATTCGTGGAACTACACATTGTGGAAATTTGGACTCATTTTTCAGAACCAAGGGTTGCCCCTTATTTGCATTATTATACTCAGTTAAGAGGATAAAGCATTACACTGGAACATTGGAAAAATTAACAGAAGTAAGAGAGCAACCAAGTGTGTGTAAGTCCATGAAAGAATCTAGCATTCACTACTAATATCATGCAGCCATAGAGAAAATACTTATTCAAGGTGAGCTTCATGCTGCTGGCTGTCATGTGTTACACATGAGTTTAAAAAATCTCTTTGTCCCACTTTGTCCTTTCAATTCACCCTGGAGCACAGTCGGCAATGTCATAGCTTGTTCCCTTAGATCTGTAAACTCAGGACAGTCATTTATTTTCCCAAGTCAATATCAAATACTCCTGTAAGGATGGACTCACACTCACTTAATAATCTTACTCACGTAGTCACACAGGAAGCACAGTCAAAATGCAGACATTGGCTTTCTTGTTTTGTTTTTTTAGGACGGTACAAATTTTAGTGCTAGCAAAATAAATAAATTAAAACACGCTCATTACCAAATATGGAGAGATTTATAAAAAACAAAAGATTATTTCACAAGAGTAACCAATAATCATAACACGTCTATGTACATGATGCAAAAATTAGGCTTTTTAAAAACTGTAGCTACAAATCATCGTGTCTTAAAGCCGCAAATAAAATAAACCACCAACTGGTTGCTATGGTTACAGCATGCTCGTTGCATGTGATGTTCTACAAATAGAACCATTCTTAGTTAATCTGCTAAATGGTATAAATATATTCAAAACTATTTTAAACCACAGAATGAGATTTTCAAACTTTTGAAGTTGATAATTCATCGCAAAAAGCATAATGGTTTTAGATTCATTTAATAAAAGCAGATGTGAGGAATATCCGTGTCGGAGTTCCTCTGATTTTGGTGTTTGACCATGTTATTGGAAGCAGACTAAAAAGTCAAATTCACTGTATTTTTAAGGAAAGGGAGAATATGCTGACTGTGTGCTGAAACGAGGCTTTTTAGATGGAAAAGTATAAATCCGATTTGTTTCAATGAGTAAAATCATACAATTATGGTGTGTAAAATCCTGAATGTCTCAGTCATTACTCCTGTAATAGAATCAGTTTATTCAACACTAAACTTGGAATTAAAATTTATTTTAAATCTGCTTGTTAAGCCCGTATTTGTTTGATTATGTTTTGGAAGTAAGGTACCACAGTACTCCATACCTGATTTTATAACGTTCCTAATTACCTCGTATTAACTCACTTTATGAACATTTAAGATTTTACTGGACACGGCGCATAAATCCTGGGCCTCGCTGTGTTTGTGATGTACACTTTATAGACAAAAGTACCTGTATTTGGCCAAACCTGCTGTATACCTGCTGTATACCTTGTATTCAAATACACTTACTTCAATTTGTACCCCTTTCTGCAGCTATAACTAACCTTTGAACACTCTCCTTTGAAGGCCGTCCACAAGATGTTGGAGTGTTTCTGTGTGAATTCGTGTCCATTCATTCTGTAGAGCATTTTTGAGGTCAGGCACTGATGTTGGACGAGAAGGCCTGGCTCACAATCTCCATTCCAGTTGGGGGAGCTCGATGGGGTTGAGATCAGGGCTCTGTGTTTGGGCCAGTCAAGTTCTCCAGATGGCCAGTCAAACCATGTCTTTATAGTCCTTGCCTTGTGCACTGGGCGGAATCATTAAGATTGTCCTTCACTGGGGCCTGATTGAAACATCTGAATTAAATAATTAAGAGGTTTGGCAAAATACTTTTTTTTCCCGTATAGTTTTTAAAATAAATTAAAAGAGCTTTTAGTCATTAATATTTTAATTCAGTTTTTATTTTATACTGAAATTAAATTTTCAGAAGAAAAAAATCCTATACTGATTTAAATTTAAATATAATTCCTGGTTAACCAAAATTAAAAATCTAGTTTTAAAAAAATTAATGTTTGAGAAAAGCAATAAATGAATAAATAAAAATAATACCAGGATACACCTGAAGCCTGAAGTGGTTTCCCTCATAACCGAGTTCCTGTCTTCATTATCTGATGGACGATTTTCTTAATGATGGTTAAGGTTGGCTGTAATTGGCTTTCTGTCACCTCTGCCCTGGCGCAGGGCGCGTTAATCCACAGAGACGCTTTTTACTCGCTCTTAAGTGGCAGTGTGTCGATGTCGGAACCCAGGAGGCCTTCGTTTGAAATGGCCAGGAAGCAGGGCTGAAATGTAATTATCCCTCATCATGGAGATGTCACAGCCGAAACCATAGGGAGCCTCTCTGGGCTATTGCTCATTAGCACAAATTTAGCATTATCGGCTGCTAAATGCCAGCGCACCATAGACGCCAAACAACAGTTAATGTGATTTCTTTATTCTCTTTCATTCCAGATTCAGGTCACCTTTGGTTGGTGGTATTCCCTTGTTTTTGACCTGGACAGTCTGTAGATGTCTCTGTGGAGAACGTTGATCGGCCTTTTTCCTGTCATTAATGACTATATTTACCTTAATATTCCACTAATAATAGGAATAATAGCCTAATCGGAATAAAAATGCATCATGTGACCACCTCGACTGGAACAGACCCAAACCAGTCCGTAAATATGAGCCATGTAAACACTTAATGTGAATAAATTTCGCTCTTGCTGGAATAAATATATTCTTTCAGCTTGTGTTTGCCCAACATGATGATGTGACGAGTTTCTGAGAGAGATGTTTAATGTTCTTGATGAGCTCTAAATGTCCTTTTACACTCTTTTCCTTTTAAAAACCTTCTACAGCAGGATGTGTTTAGAAGCTGCTTAACTAGTAAGAACAATGGAAAGCCAAATATTGTAACAGTGACACGATGCGATTACATTTTGTTCTTCTTCTTCTACAAAATAAGTTGAATTTTCCCAAAGTTGAAATATACACAATCTTCTTCTTCTTCTAATTATTATTATTATTATTTTGTCACATTTTTGGCAGATTTGCAGAACCACTTACTGTAACACATGTGGGGAAAAAAAGTTACATTCTAATTAATTTGGAAGCTTTGCGCATATACAGTACGTAAACACACACCTTAATAGACCAGAATTCATGTACTGTAGATGGTTAAGTTGGAGTCTCTAATCAGAATCAGTTCCATGAGAGTGAATAAATATTGTCCATGTAACTGCAGCTAATGAAGACTGGAGAACCTGTAGAATTAGAATTGTGCACTTGTCACACATTATCACAATAATGCAAGGAAGTAAATGCAAATTAGTTTCTGAAATGTCTCCACCACCAAACTGCAATTACGTACATTAAATCAAAGGCCAGGGCTAATGGTTTCAATCCCAGCACTGAGCTACAGTAAGCACTTTCATTTTAACAGGCTTTATCCTGTTCTTCTCTGTAACAAATCTCTAGTGCATTTCTTTGGATCTTGGTTTAGAATCTGAAGTGAGAGGGGTTAATCCAGAATATATACATGGATTATATTCTTTTCAGTAACAGATGAACATGAAACAAGGTTTTTGGCCTAAATCTGTCTTTGTTAATAAACAAAGAACTTTCTGACATGCACACTCGTTGGTTGTGTGTTTGATGGTGGCTCTGCTGATGTCTGTAAGCTCATCAAAGCACAGCGTTCCAGAAGTGGGCTCGTATTCCAAAACACTCGTGAACCAAATCGAATTGTCCCATATGAAATAATGGAAACTCAAGTTATTTGTTCCACAGCCCCAAAAAATAAATACATAAAAATAATCAATGCAAAATATAAAGTAAGAGTACAACAAATTAACCTGCACTTTACCTTTAAAAAAATAATAATAATAAATCCCAAGTGATAAGATAAGTGTTTCCGTTTGTGTGCGCAGGCGCTGTGTGTGTGTGTGTGTGTGTGTGTGTGTGTATGTCTATGTAATGGGTGTGAAGCTGAAGTAAGAGGAGGAATTAGACCCCCCTTTCCCTCTTCTCCTGTTACATGGTAACCCTTCTTCCTCTCTTATTTGACACACATTAATGGAAAGACTACTGTATTTTATCGGAAAAATTAACAAGGACCGTTGGCTCAGTTGTGATCACGTGACACTCGGCGTCATAACAAGGAGCGCATGCCTGATGCATGATACTTGGTACTCGTAGACCAAGACGTGCTCGTTTTCCAAGTCAAAATGTATTAAAAATCTTTGCTCGTCTTGCGGAACACTCGCAAACCATGTTACTCGTAATCCGAGTTGTATCTTCAGCTGCAGCTTAACATGCTTGGGAAAAAGGACATGTTCTTGCAATCTTGAACCGTTCAGCTACAGTACAGTATGTAGTACTCTTTCATGATTCTACAATAGTTGTGAAGTGTGAGATTGATTGCTAACTTCCTGGTAGATTAGTATAGACTTTTGGTTTTCAGTTCTCCACGTGTTTAGAGTGCATTTTTAAGAAGGGTTTTAAGATGTTATTGTTTGTTTTTAAGGTGTTAAATTAGCTTGCTCTCTCTATGCAGAATTGAGACTGACGCTTAAGGTCTTCTGGCTAGCGCTGTCTAGAGGTGGCCAGGTCAAGGTGTAAGCATTAGGGGGATTGAGCATTTGTTGTTATTGCCCCAAAACTGTGGAACTCACTTCCATCAGATACACGGTGAATAACAAACCTGGTCCTCGATAAATCTAGAGCAAAGACGCATTATAGGTTTTATTCCTAATTTTTTTTTATTTGTTTCTTTTTTATGCATCAGTTTTATTATAAGTTTTGTTTCTAATGTTTTATTTATTCTTTTTTATCTCCTGGTTTTATTATAGGGTTTATTCCTAAATTTGTACATTTTATTATTATTGATTTATTCCTTTTTTACCTGCTGGTTTTATTATAGAGTTTATTCCTAATTTTTAGGTTTTATTTTTACATATTTATTTATTCCTATTATCTTTTATCTGTCAGTTTTATATAGGTTTTATATCTTCTTTTCATGTTTTATTTTAACCTTGTAAAGTACTTTGCTATAAAAATAAAGTTTTGATTTGATGAAGTCTTGATATTTGGGTTTTAGTTATGACATAAAATTGGGTTAATCAGGCTGGAGCTCGAGGTCCCAAATGCTTCACGATCAAACTGTAATATCCTGCTGCGTTTTTAGAAGAATTTTTCAAAGTTCAGAAACTTCTAAAGCCTTCAGATGACTTTTATGACTTTCCTTTCCAGGCTGCTAGCAGTGTGCTTTTTTTTTATTATTATTATTTTTTTTTTTACAATTTTGTCAAAAAAAAATTCTGCCTCCTTCAAAAGGAGACCTGGCCGGGTGTGACGGAGACTTGAACTTCAAGGTGCTCTCGTTCATAATTTGTCAAATATTCTAGTGAGTCTTGATCAAATTTGTATTCTGGTTCTAATTCCAGGTCAGAAATCTCTTCTGTCTCTGTAATGAGAAACGTGATGTCTGAAGAGTCTTCTCAGGCATGAACAATGAAACCAAGGCAGTTTCTAGTTCTTATGATATTTCCTATATTCTTATAATAATAATAATAATAATAATAATAATAAAAACGAGCTGCAGGTGCACATGCTCCTGTACTGTAGGAGGGATGACTGCACGCTGAGAGCTTTAAATATCCGCTGATATGACGGACAATGCTTCACTACAATAGCTCTGCAAGAGGAGATATTTTTAATGCTGCTTGACTTAGTAAGCGTACAAGCGCTCAAACCTGCGTCATGGAAATCGTGAGCTGAGAGCTACTCTAAACAAGACAACGGGAGAGAGGGCGTGATTTGATACGTAGTATTGAAAAAACAAAGGTTGTGTAAATAGACTTTTTCTTACTTCTATACCAGTATTATGCATTTGACAGGAAATCTATCCGTGCCCTGAGATAAAGATGTGAAGCGGTCGGTGTTGTTGACTTCATATCGATTTTAAATGTCAAAGAAAACAGTACAGTTGACTAGGAGACTTTTATTTTCCTGAATCTTTGTGGGGTTTTTATGTAAAGTGCACAATCGGTTAGAGGGACAACACACTATCTGTCATGCTGTTAAAAATAATCAGCAACGTAATGGTGTGATGAAGACACTGTAATTGTCCTCGAGTTGATGATTTGTCTGAAAGAGCATATTCTAAAGTGTTTTTAATCCTTTTTTTGTTGCAAAAAACTATGTTTTATGTATTAAAGATCAACAGCATACAGTAGCTACTGTACTTTTAATGATGTGCAAAGCATGTGAAGAAAGTTCACTTGTGTGTTTTTTTTTTTTTACTCTCTACTAAACACTACTACAAAATCTTATTCTATCAGAAAGGCATCATTATAAAAGTCCAAGAACCATTTAAAGAAAAAAAAGAAAAGAAAAAAAAAAAGTTCTAATAGGTTAAAACACAAATTGTGTCCCATACACTTTAATTGACCGTTAACATTTCATCAGATTATTAAATATTAAAAGCATTTTTTGTAGCTAACAAAAAAAAGAGTTCTACAGTACTTTGAAAATTTTATATATAATATATTGTATACTAACTATTAATTACTATTACTATATATTCTTTAAGGGTCCAGTAGATAACTAAGGGTCCTAAATTGCCAGTAAATGGTACTACATGGAGATATGCACGTGTACTGTTGATTATCACACACACATGTGTGTGTGCGCGTGCGTGTAAAGCAAAAGTAAGTCTCATTAGAGAGTTTAAAGATCCATTTTCTCCCTCTCTCTCTCTGTATCAGCCTGCACTTTGTCATTGGACACCGTGCCCCCCCCCCCCCCACACACACACACACACAAACACACACACACAGCGCCTGTGCTCATAAATGAAAACACTTACTTTTTTTCTTACTTTTTTTTTTTTAAAGGTAAAGTGCAGGTTAATTTGTTTTATTTTAACTTTATATGTTATATTAATTATTTTTATGTATTTATCTCTTTGGGCTGTGCAACTAATAATTTGAGTTTCCCTTTTTTCCTTATGGGAAAATTCGCTTTGGTTAACGAGTGTTTTGAAATATGAGCCCGCTTCCGGAACGAATTATGCTCATAATCCAAGGGTTCCACTGTAAAGTATATACACATATTCAATTTGTTTAAGGTTATATAAGGGTATACAGTATACTGTAAAAGGGCCTATAAATATGAACGTACATATTGTTTAAGAGAGGATGATGGGACATGTAAGGTTTTATTAAACTTTGTGCATCATACTGTACATAAATTAATGATGTGTTTATTAGATAACTAAGGGCTTTACATTACTGAAAGAAATCACTGTTATACAGCAAGGCTCAAATCCTTGACTAAATGTTTCCTCCAGCTACCCGCTCCATCTCCCTACTACGTGTCTCTCATTAGTATTCATTTCCTTCCCTTCACACGTCTCTGTCTTGTCCTGTAGGCCATCACACGCCAACCGTAACTCTGTTCTACCGCTTTATTACCTGTCACCATTTATAGCTGCACCGCACTGATGAGAATTTCCTGTCCAGAGTCTAAGCTCCACTTTAAATTCAGGGTTTTTTTTTTCTTGTAATGAGAGACACAGTACGATGTCCTCTATTCTAACCTCCAAATCGCTGTTGCATCTGTCCTCATCGGGCAACAAATTCTCCCCAAACTTGGAGATAAATCTGTCGTTTCTATGGAAATTACTTATGGGGTCGAGTTGCCAGCTCGATGCCCAATTGGCATTCACACACTAAAGGCGAATTGTGGGAGGAAACCGGAGTACCCGGAGGAAACCCACCAAGCATGGGGGACCAAGCAAACTCCAAGCACACATACCCAAGGCATGATTCGAACCCTCGACCCTGGAGGTGCAAGGCCACTACACATCTTTGACTCAAGTCATTTAGGTCTAAAACAGTGTCCGTAAACCAATAATAAAAACTCTCTGTTATGGGAAAATACTTACATGGAGTCATGTGACAAGGCTTAGTGACTCTCATTACACTAATATTGGTTATTTTCAGCACATTGTCGCTTGAATATTTCTCAAACACCACAGCAATTCTCTCTTCATTAAATGTCATTATTTAGTGATTAAAGAATGATATGGCGTACTTTTCTCCATTTACAGTAACATCTAATGTTGTGTGGTGTCCGCAAAAAAACGAATGTTGTTTCTATAGCAACACAATAACACTTTGGCCGACAGACACATACTGTATTAAAAAGGTGTTTAAACATGCCTAAGGAGATGTTTATTTACAAACATTTATGGAAGGAGTCTCCAGTGTCATTATCATTTAACTTTATTTAATAAACAGAAATGTACAGTACAAGTAGATGAGCTTAAAATTAATCTCGAAATAGGCTTAAACATCTTAAGCGCTTTAGCTGCTTGATCGTTGCCTTATCATGAGGAATATCAGATTTATTTGACCTGGACTTTATCTGAAAAACAGAGAGTAAAATCTCAGCTTGAAACTTAACATGTGATATTAATGACATGATTCATTTTCTACATCTGAGCTCGCAGGAATGTGTGACCAAATGACCAAATCAACTCGGATGTTCCACATGGAAACGAGCCAAAATTGTAATAAGACGGGTTACTGAGTGTTTCCCATGAGCCAGTGGCTACTTCTGATATCTGTCGGTTCACACACACACACACACACACACACACACACACACACACACACACACACACACACACAAATATGCTGTATGTACAGATTTTTTATACCAAGAAAAATTTAAAGTTTTAATTTAAACATTTCATTTTCGGTCAAAACACAATATTAGTGCTCATTTAATTTTTTATGTTGTACATATAAAACAGTAAATGTGTTTGGCCAAAGAAGCTCCTTCTGTAGTTTACGCAACATGGAAGTGTCCGATCTCACTTCCCTAAAAAGTTGCTACAGTAACTTCAGCTGTTTTGGAGAGATGATTTTATATGAGCCTCAAAAATGGCAAATTGTCAGCGTTATACTGTCTCACTTCAAACAATAATCATTTAAAATGCAAATTATTCATATTTCTTCATGAGTATTGATACTAAAATTGGTGTAAACGTCTAGAAGCTTAGAAAGATTTTAAAAAAAATGTTCCAGACACTAAAGCAAAAAAGGGCCTGAAATTGTTTTTAGCAAATGTGTTTTTTTTTTAATCTGATAAAAATATAAATGTGCATGCATATGTACAAAAAGCGAAGCATGAACTGCGAGATAAGAAGTACTAATTATTATGAAAAATGCTGTTATCCTACACTTTAGCACCAATACTGTACCATGTTTTGGCCAATTACTAAACAAACAAGTCAACTGTAATTGAACAAAGAGAAACGTTTAAGGAAGGAGGTCAAGAAGTTTTCGGCTAGTTTTCCGCTTTAGGTTGCTAAAGGATTTTAGGTTAGTTTTTGCAAGTGTGTTCAGGAACTAGGTTCATAATTTCATGGACTTTCTCCTGACATTAAATGTAAACGAGGCACAATGTTCAATATTAAATAATTGCTAATAATAGTAGATCAGTATTAATAATAGTTCAATAATAATAAATGAAATTTAGATTTTTGGTGAATGACTGTGGTGTAAATGTTCAAATAAATAGGAGTCATTTGATATGAATATGCTCAGGAATAATACATGATGTTTTAATAAGAAAGTCACAACACAACACATTGGTGTGGATTACTTTCCTGTAATTTGAACTACAGCTTAAAATTCATTCATTCATTCGTTCGTTCGAGTCAAAGTCCTGTGAATGAAACCAGATACTGCAAGTTACGCAATAATGCAAGAATGATTCGCAAAAGGAAAATGAAGAAAAAAAAACTGCAGTTGTTCTGACCAAACAAACAAAAGTTTCAAATCATGTTAGATCAGGTGGTGTTTCAGTTAAATACGGACCAGTCTATACGCAGGGAAGAGACTTTTATTGTCTTAATCATAACATTTCATTTAAATTAGTCTCATTAACAGAATCCTTGTACGCCATATACAGGTACATTACACTCACACCTGTTTTGGATGTGATAAAAGGTATAAATATGTGAAAATGCATTCATTAAAAGCCTGTTTTGAAGCGTAATTTTATATTGATTCTCACGCAGCAGATCTCACAGCCATCAGGCAGAGTTTTCCTCTCTTTCCATGGCATAGCCATTTTTCATCCGCGTAGATGTCGGACAAAATGGTGGAACAGCTATTAAAAGGACTGCAGGGACCTTATTTAGTTCATTTGTAAGAAAGCAGATGGGGGAAGGTGATAAATCTGGGCAAATATAAATCTGTCACCTGCAATTGTGGCAATCCGTCTCTGAAGCCGGCTTCCTCCTTGGTCTGTGTGAGACCACCATGGCCGGAGGTTTGCTTACCCAGCACTTCTTCAGAGGCAATGCATATCAATAATGCATCCTCCTTTTCTAATTTTCTTATAGCCTTTAGTGCTCTACTCCATCTGTCCTCTGCACTTTTGTTTCTTTTTTTTTTTTCCTTCACCAATCTCATGGTGCAGAAGCATCTGAAGCTGAGGATCACCAGGATTCCCACCGAGCCCACCAGATCTCACTGGAGCTGGTGCTGTAATGAGGAACTTCATTAGCTGATTCCTGGGGAGCATGGTGAGCTAATACCTCCAGACTGACTGTGTGTGTTCCGTAGCGGTTAGCAGTACCTCTGTACCACTGTTCTGAAATACAGGAATCTCACACGGAGCAGGAAGTGAGCTCACTGATCCTCCGGAGAAACAGATTAGCATCTTTGATCCTGGTTCTCGAGTCCACACATGGTCCTTGGCCAGTACACATGCATATCTTCAGGTTAAACGTTATACGATGACTATTACAATAGGTGTCGTAGTGATGAAGTTGGCTTGGATGAATTACCTGTGTTACATCTTATTGGTGGCGTCTTATTGAGAATATGTCGGTTCAGCTTCAGATGATCTAACATCAATTTGACGATGCAACCCTGCTATAAAATACTTTTATGTAAGTTCTCCTGAAAATGATTAAAATAAGATGTTGGGAGGAAATGATATTTCTCTGGATGCTGCCTGGATTCCTCCGAGAGAAACTTACATTGATTTGTGTTTATTAAAAAAAAATAATTTTTTTTTTTAATGATTTTGAAAAACTGAATGAAATTGCTAGTCTTACATACTAACAGATCAATTCTTGCTCTCCCTAAAAAAAAGCAATTGTACAAGACGTACAATTATAAACTGGGGACGTGGACTGGTCCTACGTGATCTGCATGTTTATGCTAACACTACACAGAGTAATTAGAGAAATGCATTATCATATTTCCTATTCATTTAGTGATATTAGCAAGCTCTTTATTCATAGTGATATTATTCTGTGATTTTTGTACTTTACCGTTTTCTTTATTTTAAAGTTCTTTTGATTCAATGTTCTTTTTTTTACGTAGCAATTATTTATTTATAATGCAGTTACTGTGTAAAAGAGTGATTGTTTGCCTTGCATATTGTATAATCAGCTGTGTTTTATATATACAAGAGGTGTTTAAGTCAAACCAGAACTTGATGAAATTTGAGTGGTGAATGAAGGTGTAAAAGCGATTGACATTTACAGAAGACGTCCAGCAAAGTACAGTGATGAGACTCAAATTATGTAAAATAATATTGAATATTTGAATGGTGCAAAAGTTTTTAAAGAAAGTCATACATCCGCTCTGTAGTCGTTCTCATCAACATTCAGCTAGTGATTCTTGAAAATCGGCGAATTAGTTGTCGTCAATTACTTGTTGAGGGAAAAGACACAGCTGTCTGTGGGAACTATACACAGAATCATTCACCAACAACACTTGTATCCCCCGTACAGTCCTGACCTCACTCCAAGCCATTAGCACATGTTTGGGTAAGCATGAGAGGAGTTCCTGGGGGGCCAGGGGAATTTATAGAGAAATAAAAGTAGTTTTTACTCTCATAACTGCCTTCTGTTATTATGTGTAAAAGTCCCGCTTTGAGTTGAACGCCCCTTGTATATGTGCCCTTGTATGCATGGTATTGTAGTCACCTACGAATAAGCATTTACAAATGGTAAAAAAAAAAAAAAAAATGTTCAATCCCTGAAAGCCACCTCCTCTGACCAAAGAAACTTTCTGCTCAATCTTACGGATATGTTTAGTACTAGATTTTAGACGTCTACACATCCACCTATGTGGCTGAGGTAAATCAGGGTTAGTGTGCAAAGTCTAAACAACCCAGTCCATTTAAAGCTCTTGTTCCAAACCCACGCTTATGTATATTCTTAGTATGAAAAGCCTCTTGGGGATTCTCAATTGGAGTTAATGAGCGTGAGTGCCATTCCATGTAGGTGAAATCGCAGCATGCCACCTACTGCCTTCCCTCCCACAGAGCCGTGAAGGGTTAGGGTGCTCGAGCCGTCAGAGCCGTCTTTAGTCTCGTTCGAAACAACAATCCACTGAATGGCTCTGAACTCCCTCTGAGTGGGATGCAGACGGCTCTTGTTAGCTTTTGTATCTGCTCTCATGTCTGACAGAAGCTCATCAATGAGAATGAGAGTTCAGGCGCTGACGATTTTGAACGTCGGCCAAGCCAAACCACGAGTGCGAGGAGGAAGCCGGTTCCACAGACAGCTGTTCTCTATGCACACTCATACGTGAGGTGCTTTTGAGTCGGAGAAATATTTCTGAGTAGGCGTCGCGTTATGATTTTTCTCTGACTATTTACATTTAGTATAATTATAATTTCTTATGAGTTTTCCTACATTTTCATGAACTCGCTCAGGTTAACTTGTTAGCTATAGTCAACATGATGAGTATGAATTTAGAAATGTGAAAAATGCTGTCTCATGGTAACTAGCATGCAAGCATTAGCAATGAAGACTGTGACTCAGGTTGGAAGTGTAGCTGGCTATCTTTAGTGGCAAAAATTATGAATTATGTATGGAAAAAATTAATAATATTTTAGATTGGTATCATATTTTAGATTAGTAATAAATATTCTTGATTAGTACGAATTCCCCAAAAAGCGCTACTAGGTTAGTGTTTTCGTTAACTATAGACCAGGGGTCCGTTCGTACGTCGCTTCCCAGATAGCAAGGTGACATTGATTCAATGTTGAAATTTCATCAGAATCATCATTTTGGTTGAGGTTGATTTTTCAATGCTAAATAATGTTGAATCAATGTTGATAATTCAATGCTTTTCAGTGTTGAAAAGACAAACATTGAATCAATGTTGATTTTTGGTTGTGGAACCCATCCTCATTCAACAATGTAAGGCAAATTAAATTAACTAAGTGCATTTCTATAAAAATGTGTATGCATGTGTGTATGTGTGTATGTGTTTAAAACAGGTTAAAAAATTGACTACAAGAGATTTGCCACGGTGCTTAAAAAAAAAATAATAATAATAATAATTATATATATATATATATATATATATATATATATATATATATATATATATATAGTTATTGAGGAAAAAAAATAATTTGACGGTAAGTTTTGTGTATTTACCTTGCTGTCTAGTTTACTCACTTGAGAGCTTAATTCCTGGTTGCCGTTCAAAAGTACTCAATTTTCGGCTCGCATTTAACATCGGAGGGTGTTTTTACACTGTCGCCACGTCATTATAATACACTCTACAGGCATGAGAATTCAATATGTTGTAGTCTGGAAGTTCCTGCCACTCACGGTGAAAGAATTTTGGCGATGCGACCTACGGTATTCTGTTGGGAAGCATTTGTTTGAGACCTTAGTTCCTGTTTCCCGTTGTCTGTGTCTGACCCAGAGCAGTGTGCGTGCCCCACATGGAAAGAACCTATATGAGGATATATGCGCATATATGAAACCTATATGCAGTATATATGCGCATATAACCGCACCTATATGGGGCCAGGGGTAGCTCAGTGGTTAAGGCATTGGACTAAGGTTCAAACCCCACAACCACCAAGTTGCCACTGTTGGGCCCTTGAGCAAGGCCCTTAACCCTCAACTGCTCAGATGTGTAATGAGATAAAAATGTAAGTCGCTCTGGATAAGAGCGTCTGTCAAATGCCTAAATGTAAATGTAAATATGAGGATATATGCGCATATATGAAACCTATATGCAGTATACTGTATATGCACATATATGATAATATATATGCTGCATATATGCGTATATATGCTGCATACATGCGTATATATGCCACATGTAGGCAACATTGAGGTGCATATATGTGCATATACAGGCCATATAGGTCTCCTGTATTGCTTCTTTATATCCACATATAAGCCCTACTGTATATGTACATACAAGATATGTCTCCTATGGCAGGATCTGGTCATTTTAGCTCATATCTCACTTTGGCAACTGTCATACATGATGCCTAGCTCATATTTTCTATTATCAAGGCAATAACTAAGAACTAACAAAAAAAATGCAAAAAACTAATCCTAATTGGCCACATACAGTATATGAGGATATATGCACATATATGAAACCTCAGTCTCCGTGAAAATCTTTTTGAAACACGTCACTAAAATTAACTGAAATGAGAAATATATCTATAGAAAGCTTAAAGTGTCTACTTTTAAATGATGCAAGTCACATTGAAAACAAATATTCTCAGTTTATGTAATCCGTATGAAACCAAGGAGAGGCACAGAATTTCTGTCACACTTATATGCTAATGACCCGAGGCAGGACACGCCCACGCGCCAATCACACGGAAATCAGTCCGGGTAATTTACATACTAGACCACGCCCCCGGACACCGGCATGAAAAAACGAACACAGAGAGACAGGTTTGAAAATACTCCGATTCAGTGAGTTTTCAGCACGTTTTGGAAGATGGCACGCGCTTACACATCCGAGGAAACTCTTCAGAATGTTCTGGAAAGTTTACATTTACCTCAGAAGAAGACTGTGTGACTCCGACGACGAACGGGAGCATTTTGAACAGAGAATAGACCCATGCTACACTGGGTAAGTTATTAAGTCTTATATAACTCTTATTCTGATAATATTAAACTAATATTAGTAAATATTTTCCTCACTACAGCTAGCTCTTGTCAGCTTGTGTGACACATTGGCTTTCAATGCCATTTATATAGTTTAGGTAAATCATGCTAACATGCTGCCTCATGTAGCACAAACATGATATTTCCCGGTGGCTAAGCTAATGCCTTATGGAGTTTACAGATGTTTATATTCACCTTGTTTTGGATAGCTTTAGATTATGGTTGCTAATGTGTATTTGGCTCCATTTTGGTTAGCTTATAACACTGCTATCAGTAATGTTATTTATCACAAACAAGCAAGTTGCAGGTGGCTAAAATACTGCCTTATGTAGCTAAGTGATGCTTATGAATATTTCTTTGGTGTAAATGTATATAATCCCTTTTGTTTAGCGTGTATTTACAAATACCTGATAAGATGTAATTGTTTAGAATGTGTTCAATATGTGTGTAATGTCCAGTGGATGGTGTTTTTTAAAACTCAAATTGAATTATGGCAGCAGTGTGTAGTATTATCTATCACCATCATTGATGCTGTCATGTGACCTACAGAAGAGAGGTGTATATTTTTCATGTTGAAGTGTGGATACATTTTTGGTCATCTCTGTACTGTATATATTGTGCATCCATATTAATTGCACATCCATTTACTCTGAACAGTATAGGTTAACATTTTTTTATTTATTTGTTTTTAGGAATGTGTCTGCATCACCCTTGCCTTCACCAGCCCCTCACATCAGGACACGCAAGCTCCGTTCAGATGGACCTCTTGTATTTGTGAAGTGGATGGACACACGAGAAGTATCTACCTGTTCTACCATCCATCCATACAGTAGACGCGGTGAAGATGAGGGTGAAATTACAAGGTACATGGACTACAAAGACATTTCCATGTCCTGTGACTGCATACAACCAGCACATGGGGAGTTGATCACTCTGATCAGCTATTACAATACTATACTACACAGCACAAAACAATGAAGTCGTACAGAAATATTTCTCTACACTGCTTGGACATTGCTCCCACCAATGCTTACCCTGCATGTATGTTTTGTACAGTTTTTTTTATTTTTTTATCTTGCACTGTTTTACTCTGAATGTCCGTCTTTTTTCAGTTTTTATTTTGTACTGTTCCTGTTGCAGTTTTACCCTGCACTATGTTTATCATTAATCTGCATTTATACATAAAATCCTATTAACTATTGGGAAGCTAAACATAAGAATCAGTATGAAACATGAAAAGTTTCTAAAAGTTGCCAATAAATTAATATTGTGATGTGAAATTATTTTTCAGATTGAAGTTATAAAGGGCTCTGGGGTGTTTTGCCAGGCAGAAGTGTGGAGAGCAGCCCGCCTTGCCACCTCTGCTACTGCCATGGTACGGAATCTGCTGCTGGGCACCTTCGACTTGGAGACTTGACCAAATTAAAAAGGTAGCCATTATTGGTGAGTAAATGCATAATGCGTTGAGAAGGGAAAACAAAACATTTAAGACTTTATAAGTTCACAACTTTAACCATAACCTACTTGTATCAATGTTTATTAGCCATCAATGGAGACTGCATAAGGTAGGGCACCCATTATTGTTACTGTATCTGCTTGGGACCTATAATACTAATTCATCACTTGCTCACTTCTGAATCCTACCTTTCCTCTTCTAAAGCCACATTATATTGCGCTGTAAGGTGTGTAGTCCTCTATTTTGTAGAACATATAGTGTTGCAAATAACCTCGTGGCACTGTTGTCTGAAGTTTTAATAAATAATCATAATGCTGTCAAAAATAATGTCATAAATAGATTTTCTTTATCAATTAACTTCTATTAATTAAATAAAATTTTTAATGTAAATTTTTAAAGTTTAATGGAATGGCTGTGTGAAAGATGCTGAAGCTGACGTGCCACTGGTCTTTTATATTAATGTTGTTCGGAAGCCTGTGTAATGATGTAGTTTCGACATCTATCGACTGAACAGCGTTTTTTCGACTTGTTTTCATGTTATTGTTGTTCAGCAATGGCATGGACGTGATGTTTTGGCAAAAGAAGGGTGGGATGGTGGTTGATGGTGACTGAAAGCGGTGACTGAGTAGATTGGACGTCACAGCAGCTCGTGAAAAGGCAGAGCTACTTTATGCAGGCTGTGTGCATTCTACTGTGGATTGACTGTTTTGAAACTTATATGGTAGTTACATAGCCCCTAGACCTCAGTTACCATGAAAAAAGCCATGAAATTTCAGTTTTGACCATATGGGATCTTAAACAAGGACGTCATCTCTTTTTAATTATTGTTTGTTCGGGGAGGAATTATAGACCACAATGTCAGCATGATCTTGCGTTGTTTCCTTATCACTTCTTGTGTGCGTTTGGCTGTAGCTTGCACACCAGACAGAGTGATCCGATGACTTTGAAAATCATGCAGTGTGAGTTTGAGGAGAAGGTAAAAAGCAATACAAAACAAATAATGTACAGTTTATGTTGTCATTACTTTGCTCTCAAACTAAATGCAATGTAATAATAGGCGTTATTTAATAATAACATTAACAGTGCAGCATGCATCTAACTCTGGGTAAAAAGCTTATAATAAAATCACCAAAATAAGTCTTCATGTTAAGAATAAATATGCAAACAGTACGGTATCTGAGCGTACGGATTGGAAATTTGTGCATACAGTTTGTTAATCCGTGGCCACGATTTGTTAAACTGAGGGAACAGTTTAAGTATTTGTGAGTGCGGGGGACAAATTGCAAAACCGTCGCCACGGATTGATTTTCTTTTATTATTTATTTATTTTTTTGGTCCTACAGGTTTTTTTTTTTTTTTTTTTTTTTTTGCACATAAAAGACTACATTGTTACATTAAGTATATTTGTTTTCATAGCATTGAATATGTACATTGTAGGACAACATTTGCAGATTGTGAAATAACACATACAGGTCCTTCTCAAAAAATTAGCATATTGTGATAAGTTCATTATTGTCTGTAATGTACTGATAAACATTAGACTTTCATATATTTTAGATTCATTACACACAACTGAAGTAGTTCAAGCTTTTTATTGTTTTAATATTGATGATTGTGGCATACAGCTCATGAAAACCCAAAATCCCTATCTCAAAAAATTAGCATATCATGAAAAGGTTCTCTAAACGAGCTATTAACCTAATCATCTGAATCAACTAATTATCTATAAACACCTACAAAAGATTCCTGAGGCTTTTAAAAACTCCCAGCCTGGTTCATTACTCAAAACCGCAATCATGGGTAAGACTGCCGACCTGACTGCTGTCCAGAAGGCCATCATTGACAACCTCAAGCAAGAGGGTAAGACACAGACATTTCTGAACGAATAGGCTGTTCCCACTGAGGTGCCTTGATACAGCACTCTGGGAAGTCTGTGGGAAGGAAAAAGTGTGGCAGAAAACGCTGCACAACGAGAAGAGGTGACCAGGCCCTGAGGAAGATTGTGGAGAAGGACCAATTCCAGACCTTGGGGGACCTGCGGAAGCAGTGGACTGAGTCTGGAGTAGAAACATCCAGAGCCACCGTGTACAGGCGTGTGCAGGAAATGGGCTACAGGTTGCAAAGTTTGCATGTCATTCGGAAATCAAGGTGCCAGAGTCTGGAGGAAGACTGGGGAGAGGGAAATGCCAAAATGCCTGAAGTCCAGTGTCAAGTACCCACAGTCAGTGATGGTCTGGGGTGCCATGTCAGCTGCTGGTGTTGGTCCACTGTGTTTTATCAAGGGCAGGGTCAATGCAGCTAACTATCAGGAGATTTTGGAGCACTTCACGCTTCCATCTGCTGAAAAGCTTTATGGAGATGAAGATTTCATTTTTCAGCACGACCTGGCACCTGCTCACAGTGCCAAAACCACTGCTAAATGGTTTACTGACCATGGTATTACTGTGCTCAATTGGCCTGCCAACTCTCCTGACCTGAACCCCATAGAGAATCTGTGGGATATTGTGAAGAGAAAGTTGAGAGACACAAGACACAAGAATCTGCAAAAGGATTCCCGAGCAAGTATTGAGTGCAGAACTGAACATAATTATATGAAGGTTGACTATTTTTGTATTAAAAACACTTTTCTTTTATTGGTCGGATGAAATATGCTAATTTTTTGAGATAGGGATTTTGGGTTTTCATGAGCTGTATGCCACAATAATCAACATTAAAACAATAAAAGGCTTGAAACTACTTCAGTTGTGTGTAATGAATCTAAAATATATGAAAGTCTAATGTTTATCAGTACATTACAGAAAATAATGAACTTTATCACAATATGCAAATTGTTTGAGAAGGACCTGTATATTAAAAAAAATCTAATGTGTGCATTGTATCTATGGAAGATTGTAGGACATTTCAAAACATATGTTGCATATCTGTACATTTGTAAAAGTCACATTTCCAAAAATTTAGGACCCACCTTCTGTCATTCATAAACAACTACCACTCCAAGTTTTTAGAGCATTGTATAGTTCTAACCTTTTGTTTGTTTTTCATTCTTTAGATGCACTACTACAACAACAGCTGAAAGCTGAAGAAAAGGACGCCACAGAGTTTCTTTGCTTCAACAGTTCAGAAATGGCTTCGTTATGCCCCAGAACGGCTGGGGGGAATTGCTCGTGGTGGAAAACCATAAGTTCAGACTTGTGTCTTATTATCTGTTTTGCTGAGTAAATACATTTCAACTTACGAATAATGTTTCAGTCATCTGTTGTGTTTCTGACTTGGTTGTTTCTATTTGCATTTGACTGAATTTTGCTGAGGCAGGCTGCCATTTTTATATTATGGTTTTCCAGTCTCTTCTCTTGGCAGTTAGATTCTGTTTTATGAATTCAGAATTAACAATCTCTTCTAATAGTTCTCTTCTAAAAAGTCATATTGTCATCCAGTTTATAATAATTTGTATGTAAGTTGTAGTGTGTTTTATTATATAGTTGTTTTATTGTAATTGTGATGTTACTTCCTGTTTAAATGGGTATGGAGCATAAATAAATAAATGTTTACATGTAAACTGAAGGATGTTGAGTTACTGACTTTTTGTTTAAAAAAAAAAAAAAAAAAGCTTTTCAGCCCTACATGGTCTCTGATTTAAAGAAATAAATCAAAACGGACATGATTTACTGTCATAGAATCTTGCTGTTCATAAAGCAAGATTAAACTATAATTGCTTCAATGTTGATTCAATGTTGATTCAATGTAAAATAAGTGATTGAATTTACGTTGAACAAACATTGATTTTATGCCCATCTTGATCTATTTTTCATCATTGAAATAACATTATTTCAAGGTGCAAACCTGATGAAAAATCAACGTTTAACATTGAAATTTCAACATTGATTCAATAACAAGTTGGTTGATGCTTTAATGTTGATTCAACGATGATTCAATGTTGTTCTGCTATCTGGGTTGACACATCCGGGATGAATTGACACATCTAAGATGAGATCATCATGCTAATTACGGTCCGGCTAAGTTGGTTCTTCGAGCACACCTGTTGTTGATGATTAGTATAGCTGGGTTGAGTTGTCTAGGATTATTGCGCGTTCGTGCGTTGGTTTAAAAGGCGATATGCATCGACAGTAGAAACACTGATCACAAGCCCTTTGATTGGTTGACGAAATGACAAAAGGGCGAGCTCAATTTTTTTTTTAACACCTGTTATGCGCTCAAATGCTTCCCTGCCATGGATTCCCCACCACACACACATAATCGCTATCAAATATTATATTAGAACATAATATGCTCATTCCTTGCGCATATGGTTTACAAATTACAAATAATATGCGACAATAAAATAAGCAATATGAAAATAAATATGTTGTATATGGGAAAAATAGAAATATATATTTTTTTCAAAAACATGTATACTTTTGTCATGTCTCTCGCTAATGATGGACGCAAATGCAGGTCTTGAACAACAAATAGTCTTTTATTTTCAATAATCAAACTCAAAATTCACTCCCAAATTATAAAACGTAAACTTAACCAAATAATGTCCAAACACAAAAGGGAGTCCTTCTCCTTTTTCTGTGAGATAATGCCGGGTTTCCTTCGCCGGCCTTAGTCGTGAGAGCTCCAGGCTTTTTCAGTCCTGAACGAGAAACACAAAACACATAGACGAACGAACGGGTTGCGAGGCTTGTTTGCACAACGGTGGACAGACATGGGACTCCGGGGTCGGCTGGTATAAATAGAGAGAGAGACAAAAGGACGCACAGGTGATCTTAATAATTAGACAAGGGGAAAGACATACGCACGTAGACACACTAGGGGGAGACAAAGCGCCGGCTCAGTAATCCGGGGAACTGGATCTCACTCCCCGAGGCCGTGGTGGTCCAGGTGTTATAGTACCCCCCCCTCCAGAACCGGCTTCTGAAGGAAGGCGAGGGCGTCCCCTACGTCTTGCCGGAGGGAGCGAGGACCCACCCGAGTGACGGGTTTGCCGGAGGGCGGGGCGACCCGGAGGACGGGGAGCCGGGCGATCCGGCCGAGCTCGGTGAAATTCTGCGATGAGTTCTGGACTCAGAATGTCTCGTGCCGGGACCCAGCTCCGTTCCTCCGGGCCGTAGCCCTCCCACTCGACCAGGTACTGCAGAGCCCCCGCTCTCCTCCGGGAGTCCAGCAGTTCTTTGACCCGGAACGCCGGGGCGCCCTCTATTTCCACAGCCCCGGGTTGCGACGGTTCCGCTGTTCCTTCATCCAGTGGTCCCCGAACTACCGGCCTGAGAAGAGAGACATGGAAGACAGGGTGAATACGTAGGTGTGATGGGAGTTTGAGTTTAAATGATACTGGGTTTACTTGTGCTGTGATGGGAAAAGGACCTATGAACCTGGGGGAAAGTTTTCTGCATGGGAGATTGAGGTGAAGGTCCCGTGTTGAGAGCCATACCCGATCGCCTACCTGGAGCGGACAACTCTCCCTTCGCCACCTATCGGCGTGTTTTTTAAAGCGCTGCACTGCTTGGGAGATCTTAGCGTGTGCGTCCTCCCATACTTTCTCCGCTTTTTTAAACCACTGATCCACCATGGGAACGTCGGTGGGCGTGGCATCCCAAGGACATAGCGGCGGTTGATACCCAAGTACACACTGGAACGGCGTTAGGCCGGTAGAGGAGTGGCGCAGAGAGTTTTGTGCGTATTCCGCCCAGGTTAAACAGTCTGCCCATTCGTGTTGTCGGCTGCTACAGTATGCCCGAAGATATCTCCCGAGTTCTTGGACAGCCCGCTCTGCCTGCCCATTAGATTCGGGGTGATAGCCCGACGTTAGGCTAACAGTGGTCCCCAATTTCTGAAAAAATGCTTTCCAGACCCTGGCGATGAATTGGGGACCACGATCGGAAACAATATCTTCCGGTATGCCGTAGCAACGAAACACTGAAGTGAATAGGGTTTCTGCCACCTGGAGGGCTGACGGGAGGGAGCGAAACGGGATGAACTTGCATCCCTTAGAAAACCTGTCCACTACTACTAGTATTGTGGTGTACCCTTTAGATACCGGCAGATCTGTGACAAAGTCCACGGCGATGTGGGACCACGGTCTGTTTGGTATTGGTAAGGGATTTAATTTTCCAACAGGAAGAGTACGTGGGGTTTTTGTGGTCGCACATACTGCACAAGATAGAACTACTCTCTTCACGGTTTCCCGCAGTTTTGGCCACCAGAACTTTGGTTCTAGTACATGCTGTGTGCGTGAGACGCCGGGGTGACCTGATGCAAGGCTCGTATGAGCCGCGATCGTCACTCGTTCGCGTAGTGGCTCCGGCACGTAGGTTCGATTCGGAGGGCAGCCCCTAGGCACGGGGTTGGACCGTGCCCACTGAGCTATCTCCGATTCGATATCCCACGCGATCGGTGCCACCACGAGTGATGATGGCAGGATAGGCTCCGGAGTGGTAATGGGCTCCGGCGACGGATAATAGCGGGAAAGCGCGTCCGCTTTTAGATTTTTCGAGCCGGGGCGATATGTAATAGTAAATTGGAAACGCGTGAAGAAGAGCGCCCAGCGGGCTTGACGTGAGTTTAACCTTTTTGCTTGTTGGAGGTACTCTAAATTTCGATGATCAGTGAGCACCGTAAATGGGTGTGTCGCTCCCTCTAGCCAGTGTCTCCACTCCTCTAACGCCGCTTTTACTGCCAGCAGCTCTCTATTACCGATATCATAATTCCGCTCGGCAGGTGTTAGTTTCCTAGAAAAAAAAGCGCAGGGATAAAGTTTCTCAGGGTGGCCGTGGCGTTGTGACAGGACTGCCCCTATGCCTACTTCTGATGCATCGACCTCGACTATGAAGGGCTTTTCCGGGTTCGGTAGTTTTAACACAGGTGCGGTAGTAAAAGCTGTTTTTAGGCGTTGAAACGCGCTTCGCGCTTCCACTGGGAACTCGCAAAGGCGTTTCGGTTTCCCTTTTAACAGTGAAGTGAGGGGCGCTGCCACCATACTGTAGCCCCGAATAAACCGCCTATAAAAATTGGCAAACCCCAGGAATCTTTGTAGCTCCTTAACTGACTTCGGTTCCGGCCATTGTTGTACCGCCGCGACCTTGGTCGATTCCATCTCGACCCCCCGTGGCCCTATGCGATAGCCGAGAAATGCCACCTCCTTCTGATGAAAGGTGCATTTCTCCGCCTTCGCATAGAGCCCGTGTTTGCGCAGGCGACGAAGGACGGCAGTTACATGAAGAACGTGTTCCGAATATGACCGTGAATATATCAGGATATCATCCAGGTATATTATAATGAAACGGTTAAACATATCCCGAAACACGTCATTCATGAACCCCTGAAACACCGCAGGTGCGTTTACCAGTCCATATGCCATTACGTTGTATTGATAATGCCCAGATGTAGTGCTAAACGCCGTCTTCCATTCATCGCCCTTACGCACACGAACGAGGTTGTATGCGCTGCGGAGGTCGAGTTTCGTGAATATGGAAGCACCTCGGAGTTGGTCGATAGCGGCCGGAACCAGGGGCAGCGGGTGCTTATATTTTACTGTTACTGCATTCAGCCCTCTATAATCAATGCAGGGGCGTAAGCCCCCCCCTTTTTTCTCTATGAAAAAAAAACCTGCCGAGGCGGGGGACGTGGACCTGCTGATGAGCCCCTGCTGAAGTGCCTCACTCACGTATTCCTCCATTGCCCTGGTTTCTGCCACTGACAATGGATAAACACGCGAGCAAGGAGGTGTCTTCCCCGGCAACAACTCAATCGCGCAGTCCCACGGGCGGCGAGGGGGTAGTCGTGCAGCTGCCCTAACACTAAACACATCCTGAAAACGCAGATACTCTGATGGTACGTTAGTGATTACTTGGGCTGTCGGGCTTTCTATGGTAGTGGTTTGGACCGCCAATGTCTGCGGTGTACAGAATTTCGCGCATCGCGGGGACCATGAAGTGATGCGAGAATTGATCCAATCGAAATTAGGGTTGTGAGTGTTAAGCCACGGGAGACCTAGTACGACGGAATGGTCAGACTGAGGTAGCACATAAAATTTCAGCTCCTCCGTGTGACCGGGGAATGTTAACCGAATGGGCGCAGTAATGACTTTAATAGGCGATTGATCCAGATCTCGACCATCTAGAGCTTTAATAGATATCGGATATGGAAGCTTCGACACGGGAGCTTGCAGCGAGGAAATGAGGGTGGAAGAGATGAAGTTTCCAGCCGCCCCGGAATCTATGAGGGGAAACACAGACATAACATGATCATGGAAATTAATTTGGGCTTTCACACAAAAAGGGTAATGTGTGCGGGGTGGTGTGTGTGTGTGTGTGTGTGTGTGTGGGTGTGAGTGTGTATGTGTGCCTGTATGTGTGGGTGTGTGTCTGGGTGTGTGTGTGGGTATGCTTGGGTGTGTGGGTGTGCGTGCATGCGTGGAAGTGTGGGTGGGTGTGTGTGCAGGTGTTACTTTGCGCAACGGGCAGTCTCGGATGCGATGGTCAGACCCCCCACAGTAAAAACACAGTCCTGATGTCAACCGTCTTCTCCTTTCGGCGGGGGAGAGCCGGGACGCACCCACATCCATGGGTTCCGGCTGGTTCGTTGCAGGCGCTACGGGAGGAGGTCGTCGCGGTGGTTCACTGGTTCGTGTCGGGGCTGATCTAACCCCTAGCCGGGAGCGCTGGCTGCGCAGGTGCTGGTCCAGTTGGATCGCCAGGTTGATGGTTTGGTTAAGTGAGAGGTCCGCATCCCGGCACGCTAGCTCGAGTTGAACCTCGGGCTGAAGACCGTCCCTGAACCTGGCGAGCAGACTCTTCTCACACCAGCCACTCTCCGCAGCCATTACCCGGAACCGGATGGCGTATTCCGCGACGGGCAGATTACCTTGCCGCAACCTCATGAGACGTTGTTCTCCCGAGCGCCCCTGGTCTGGATGATCGAACACAGCCTTCATCGCGCCGATAAAGCTGTCATAACAGTGTGCGAGCTCCCCACCAGTGCTCCAGACCGCCGCCGCCCAATCCATGGCTGGTCCTGTGAGCTGCTGGATGACGAACCGAATCCTTTGTTGGTCCGTCATGTCAGGATAGTCCGTCAAATACAGCTCACAGGCCATGACGAAACGCCTACATCCCTCGGGATCGCCGGCATACCTCTCCGGAGGAGCGGCGCGAGGTGGTGAAGGGGCGGAGCGCCTCGAGGGTCCGGCGGGGGGCTGGTCTGGTCGAGCGAGTTCCTTCACGCAGTGGGCGAGGTTGCTCACCGCCCGTGCCATGCTGTCAATTTCCCGTTGTTGCATCTTCACGTACTGTAGCATGGGGTCGTCCTCCGGAAGGGGGACACCTGCTGCGTCCGGGAAGGTCTGTCCATCTGTCATGTCTCTCGCTAATGATGGACGCAAATGCAGGTCTTGAACAACAAATAGTCTTTTATTTTCAATAATCAAACTCAAAATTCACTCCCAAATTATAAAACGTAAACTTAACCAAATAATGTCCAAACACAAAAGGGAGTCCTTCTCCTTTTTCTGTGAGATAATGCCGGGTTTCCTTCGCCGGCCTTAGTCGTGAGAGCTCCAGGCTTTTTCAGTCCTGAACGAGAAACACAAAACACATAGACGAACGAACGGGTTGCGAGGCTTGTTTGCACAACGGTGGACAGACATGGGACTCCGGGGTCGGCTGGTATAAATAGAGAGAGAGACAAAAGGACGCACAGGTGATCTTAATAATTAGACAAGGGGAAAGACATACGCACGTAGACACACTAGGGGGAGACAAAGCGCCGGCTCAGTAATCCGGGGAACTGGATCTCACTCCCCGAGGCCGTGGTGGTCCAGGTGTTATAACTTTTATATTGTTTATTTTATAATAAACTTAGTTTCATCCAATTTTTCAGTATAAAAAATATTTATTTTTATTATGTACAAATAAATATTTATATATTCATGACGAACTCCTGAAAAATAAATGTTACAAAATTAACATTATACAAGAATTTGTATTAATGGTCTTGACGGCTGTCTCGTGCCTAGAGTTTATTATAATAGTAATTTCATTTGATATTTCATATAATATAATATCATATAATAAACCTGTGAATTTATGTTCTAACATAATATTTGATAGCGATTATGTGCGTCTGTGTATATATGCAAGATACTTTTCTTTTCCCACGTGAGTCAGTCCACGTCAGCGCTCTTTAACCAATCAGATGTGACCTCGCCATTTCAACCAATCATAACCCGGCAGGAGCGCAGCCTTAATCCTTTTTACATGAAATAAAGCTGCTACCGAGCAGGTTCAAGCTTACAGACATGTTGCTATGACAGCAAATGCGAGAAGCGCATCAAAGAACGAAACAATCCAAGATCAGGACAAATCCACAATAATCAAATCCAGCTAACTGAGTTAGCGACGTACGAAGAACGGACCCCAGAGTTAGCAAAAAAGATCGTTGTAAATATATTTACTGTAAAAGAAATGCTTGCAAGTTAGCACATGCTAGCTGTAGCACAATTACAAATTATCATCAGTAATCAATAAATCATTTAAATCCCCTCAAATCTTGTCATTTTAGTTCCTGTTATTGGGCTAGTGGTAGCAGCGCAGATTATGAATAATCATCATGAATCTAAAAATCCAGTCACAAATCCTGTCAGATTAGCTGTTGCTAACAAAACATTTTGAATTATTATGAATTCCCACAGAAGTGCTGCTAGGTTTTTGGTAACTAGTAGTCTAGAGTTAGCAAGAAAGTTCATTGTGAATATATTTAACAAAAACACTTTCAGATTAGCATGTTAGCTGTAGCACTATCACAAAATATCACGAGTAATCAATAAATAATTTAAATCCCCTCATAAATCTTGTTACTGTATGTTTGTTTGTTTGTGTTATTGGGCTAGTGTTCGGCTTCAACATCGATCTGACTATTTCAGCAACCCTGCTATAAAACGATATTTCTCTGGATGCTGCCTGGATTCCTCAGAGAGATGCTTAACATGAATTGAAAAGTCCTGACAGAAAATTTGGTCAGGATCAAGTTAGCTATTGTTTTTGAATTGTGGCTACTTGGTTTATAGGTTTATCCATAGAGGATTTTTTTTTTTTTTTTTTTATGAAAAACCCTCAAAAATTCTGTTGGGTCATGTTAGCAGACTACCTGAAGCTAGCTTTACTAATACTAGCTTTAGCAGTAATTGAAATAATGTAATTCAGTAATTGAAGTAATTGAATATATACTGTATATATATGTGTGTGTGTGTGTGTGTGTGTGTGTGTGTGTGTGTGTTTGTGTGTGTGTGTGTGTGTTTGTGTACAGTAGAATGTATAGTGGGGGAAATAAGTATTTGAAAAAAATTTTTGCCCACTTACTGTACAAAGAAATGAAGGGTCTATAATTTTTATCATAGGTTTATGGTAAAGGATTGAGACAGAATATCTACCTAGAAAAAGCAAAAAAAAAAATCTAGAAAAAGCACATGATACAAATGTTGTGTACAGTATGTATATATATATATATATATATATATATATATATATATATATATATATATATATATATATATCTAAAAATCCTCACAGAAATAGTGTGTAGCTCGTTTGTGTTAGCTAGTAGCCTAGCTTCAGCTGTAACAATTTGTGAAAATACATAGGGGACTGAAAATAAATCACTAAATACTGTCCAGTTAGCTTATTAGCATTTATAAGTAGCATTTTATTAGCATTTTATTAACATCCTCTCCTGTCTTCTCTGTTTGAAAGCAGGGCTTCGGTATTGAAGATACTGTACATTTACACAATTCAATTGCACGCCGCTTTGAGCTTTTCTGTGCCTTCGCATTTGCATATTGTTTCCTCCTTCGCCTTTATTTGCCTAACTAATACATCGCGAAGCCTTTATTGGCCTCTGTGCGTAGATGAGATAAACAACTTTGTAACAGATGAAGTAATTCAGGAATTGAAGAAAAGGAAATGTTTCCATTTTATCTTGTAGAGAAATAAATTTAATATGCTTAATAAATACACACATACTATTTTAAAGAGGTCAGACAGAATGTGTGAGAATCCGATCTAGAAGACACTTTTACGACTTTAATAGAAGGAGACGTGATGAAAAGCTTTCTGCCAGAAGCTTCGAAACTTTTCACTCACCCTCCATCTGTTAGCATTAGCGCCTGGCTCCAAAAATAATATAATCTTTAATTAACGTCGCTTCACACCTTCCCACACGTTTCTTCCAAGGCATTGTGAGGACATTTGCATGAAGCTGAAGCTTCACACTGTACTTTGTATTTTTTCACCATTGGAGACATTATTTATTATTTGTTTTCTTCCTTTGGGCAAGCATTCTCCCGCTGTTTATCACAGGGATGAGGTGTTGAGAAAACGAACATGATGAAAAAGAAAGGGGGAAAAAAGCTGAGCTTAGTTAGGAATGTCTCCTATAGTAGCACATTACATTAGCATTGATATGCACCACCTACCTGTGTGTATTGATGTGTTATATCACATGACATATAGCTAATGCTATTGTATGAATACCATGCATAATTCATCTTTTGTTCAAACGAGCCACAAATTATTTGTCACATATACTTTACAGTACATCATAGTGAATTCTTGTTGAGAAGCTGTGCTCAGACAATAGGATCAGTCGTGATATTATAAGGGTCGAACAGCTTGAACAGCCTCACCACTAACCCAGAGTATTAACCCATTCAGCTTCTACATACATAATTACAAATATACAAATGGCATTTAAGTCAAACAGGGACTCATGATGAAATTTCACGTATTTAAAGACGTAAAAGTGAGTAACATTTACAGAAGACTTCGAGCACAGTACAGTGATGAGATTCTTAACTGCAGTAGAACGTTTGAACAGTGCGAACGTTTTTAAAAAGGTTGTACATCTGAGATTTTACTCTCAACTGTGTTCTTTTATTCTGCACAATCAAAAGTCCTGCTTTGATTTTAACACTGTTATTGATATTTATATAGCATTTTATTAGATTTTATAGATATTTATAGATATTTATATAGATTAAAATGCATTTTTTATGCAAATCAAACTTATTTATTTATTATATGTAAATAATAATTTTTTTGAAATTACTCATTTGTATAAGGCAAAAATATATATATAAATAAATGCATAGTTTAGATTTTTATTTGACCTAATTGTATGTTTAGGAAATGTATATTAAACATTTCTTAGTAAAATTACATTTATATTTTAATCATTTATTTTTAATGCATATAATTTTTCTACCATGTAAATACAGTATGTGTGTATGTTAGTATTAAAAATAAGTAATTTTATCCTTATAAATCCAGTATGTAATACAATAAGAAATGCTTTATAGTTTATTATTTATTATTTAATATTTATCTAGGTAATGCCTTGACAAAGGCAATTATGATTACGGTATTGCTAAAATTTTCTTCTTACCCTATAAGAGAACTCTCTCTGGCTTCATTTCTATTACACCGTTATTAAACCTCATTATCTGGGCAATATATGAAACCAGCGTTCTCTTTGAATGCATGGGAACAATAACAAAGAACTTAGCCTTCTCAGTAATTACCCTGAACAAAGCAGACACACAATCAGTGGATCAGTGACGTTGAAAAGTGATGAAGTAAAATTAATAAATTAATATTATCAGCTAGAAGAGGGCTTAAATATATAGTTTGAGATAATTTGGCCAAATTACAGTATACCTCGATATCAGCACCGACCACTCTGTCTCTCTTTCTTTACAGAGTAAACTTTGTGTGTTTGATGTTTCTCGTCTTGGCCTGTTGCCATGGATACGCATTCTCCTTGTTGCTCTCTCCGAGCACTTAACAATAATGACACTTTTTAAGGAGTTGTTAAGTTGTAATAATAATAACTCGTCACGGCGTCGGTCCGAGACTGGTTAGAGATCAGGAAGCCGTACAGGGAGCCTCTGACTGTTTGCACCAGCACGGTTCTTGTAATCAGGCAGCCTAAAAACATCTCAGACAACTGAAAAGAGTAATGCACATTATTCGATCAGTGGTTAATGCACTTAGATAAACACAGGCAGTATGTTACATAAGAATATTAGTAATCCTGGGTAATGTGCTGTCCATCTCAGACAGTGTGTACAAACAGAGAGCGGTCCTTCTTATTTTATCTGTGTACCTCAGGTACTGGCTTAGAATTGAATCCGGGAATGATGAGAGAGATTCCCTACTTTGAGGATAATTGCATTTACATTCAATTAAACACCTTCCATATTGCACCAGGTTCTTTTTAGGGGAGAAAATAAAATGAGGAATTTTTATGAATATACATGTGTGTCTATAAATGTATGTATTACTGTTTTCATTGATGTAGATGTCTGGATAAATAAAGCCTAAGATCTGTTGATAAATGTGTCCTGTCACATCAAGTCTGGAATTAAGTTCCATTTTGGGTGATTTGAGTTCTGCATATTTTCAGATTCCGTGTTCAATAAGCCTCATTTTGATGCCAGGTTTATTACTGTATCATGTCAGGTTGCTGAGATATGGCCAGTGCGAGTTTGTTTATGAGGAGTGCCTTAGAAAACTACATTAAAAAAATTTTTTTTGAATATTTAATATGTGGTGTAGTAAGTAAGAGGGAACCCATAAAAAACGTTGCCAGCAGTGAGGTTTTATAGAGAACAAATATGTTTTTCTAACACAACTGGAATAACCAACTTGGATAGTGTTCATTAAAGTGTTTTATAACAATGTTTTGGATTAAAACTCATCTTCCTTATGCTTCAACAGAATTGAGATTAAGTTATTTACAGAGGTGGAAAGTAACGAATTACATTTACTCGATGAATCGATTCGGCGCATGCGCCCCGCCTCCGTTTTAAACTCCTAAAATCTTACCTACTGTAGTTAAAACATCTCTGTAATTTTACTTCTCTTAAACATGTCCGAATCTGTGAAAAAAAAAAAAAACTTAGCTGAGACGATGAGAGAGCGCTCGACTGCTGGTTTAAAACGGAGGCGGGGCGCATGCGCCGAATCGATTCCTCTTCCCTCGGATAGTAATGCCTGTGCATGTGGCCTTGATGACGTATATTTGACAGTGTTTTAACGCGCAGCATTCGTAGCCGTAATTTCGCAATTCGTCCGTGAAACAGAGGAGTTGTAAAAACGAGATATGTATCTGTAAACGGTCAGAGTCGTATATTTCAGAGTTGTATTGTAACAAACACACAAAATCCAACTCAGAATCCGATGTGATATGTCCTGAATCAGATTGAGGACTTTCAAATGATCAGTGTTAAAGAATTTTAATGCATTAAGGATTTATAATGAATCTCCAGCTCTAGTCTTAAACACAGTACTCAACCAGATTTCATGAAAGCAAGTTGTATGAAATTTGAATAAAATCGGATAAAACATAGTCTCGGTGCTAAAACATGTCTCACCTGCTGTAGGTGAAAAAGTTAATTTTCAGATTGGATAATAGAACACCATTTTTCATAATACGTAATGCTGCTTATCTCCTGATCCATGCTTCATTTTTTTGTTATTATACTGTACATACACATTTATATTTTTATCAGACAAAAAGAAACACATTTACTAAAATGTGCAGTTTCATGTCCTTTTATGTTTGATTGTGTGTAACTTTTTTGAATTCAAATCTTTCAACGATCTTAACTGTCATTCAGATGAAACTTGGCCGATTTACATTTCACGTGAAAAGACATCAACCTGAAAAAGTGTTAAATTGTTAAGATATTGCAACATAAATTTGACATGATTACGGACACTACAGATTTATTTATTTTATTTTATTTTTTGCTTTTTAAAACTTTTGAAGGTCATATGCTTCCAGGAGCTTACACCAATTTCAGTTTCAATAATTTATCATTTTCTTCTATTTTGTATTTTGTATTTGTACAGCTAGGTTTTTCTTATATTTTATAGTTTGTTTTATCTTCTATAGCTATATTTTCCTAAGCTAAAGTTTTTCTATATTTTATTTCTCATTTGATTCCATATTTATTTCCTATTAATAATCTTTTTTAAGGTCACAGGAGGTTGTTTAAGCATTTCACAGCATATCATACTGTGTATAACTGTGTATGTGACCAATAGAATTAGAATTTGAGAAATATGGATAACTTGCCTTTAAATGATTATTGTTTGAAGCGAGACTGTATAACGCTGAAAATGGCCGTTTTTCCGGAGCATATATGAAATCATCACACGTTTTCTGTATTATATGTAGAGCATAAAAATAATAAAGTCAGCACTAAGACTGTGTTTTGGCCGTCTGTGTCCATGGTCTTGTGTATTATGTTCTATTTATAGATCAGTTGCTGCGATTCAGCAGGTTTTTAATATGCACTTGCTCCTGTATGGATCTCTGCAGGTTTGAGATTCAGGGCTCTGCACACGTTCAGCACAGACGGCCTGTCAGCGGGCAATCGAATGCCCTTTGATAGTCAGTTTATCCGTGTGGCCAAGTCATTACCGTGAGGTGTATTCTGACAGAAAAGAGGAAAGTGTTGTGGCTGCTGCACTGCACTCTTCTCCAGGGAGCTTGACGGCCCTGTCATTACATTCCCATTAAGAAATACATCTTCCAGCTGTCAGCACCGGCCACCTCCGCTCACAGAGCACGAGGCAGCTCGAGCATCATGTCTGACCTTCAGCCGTTTCAAAGCTAACCATAGCATTTATTTTTTCCTTTTAATTACGGAATTATGACACTAAACCTCCGTCCCGGAGCGAGAGGCAATCTATTTCAGCTGGTGATTAACATGTGTGCTTTTGTTACGATTGAATAGATTTGATTACAACGATTTTTTTTTCGGGAGGCCTACCTCAGGGACGTGGATTATCCTCTACGCTGTGTGAAATTTCCTCTGCGAAAGCAGAACCCTTTTGATTATTTGCTTAGGGCTTGTGGAAATGAGGCTGCGCAGCACCAAGACCGTGAGCTCGAATGAAGTTGGGGCTTCTGGCGTCAGCAGTTCATTCTTAATGCATGATTTAGTTCATGTTGTAGAAGTACGAGTATGATGGAGTTGATTGCATTGGGAGAGTAGAGGGGCTAAAGTGGCTTTCAACATCAGGACATTGCGGCGTTTATGTGCTTGTGATTGTAGATTGTTGTTAATCACACGGTGTTTGCAGAGAATTCTTTTCTAAAAATAAGTGTGTGTGTGTGTGTGTGTGTGTGTGTGTGTGTGTGTGTGTGGTTTACGCCTTGCAGCCAAGCGTTTACATGAACCTAATCTCATTCCTCATTTCTCCCACCAAAAAACGAGTAGTCTCTCTCTGTCTGTCTCTTCACCTTTCTGTTAAGAGCGAGGCGTTATCTTGAATGAAAAGCGCCGCTGCAACAAGCAGAGTGTGAGAGAGCGTGACTATTGTCCCCGTTTCAGCACAGTCATGAACTATAAAAGCTTCATTTAGCTTTGTATTGTAGCGCTGTCTGACAATACAGGGTCTAAAATTTAAAACAGCTCTGAATGAAATGTTTCCAAAAGAAGGGAACGGAAGATTCTTAACTAGAATTTATATTCAGCTTTTCTTCTGACTCAAAGTAATTTTTCGACAGTTTCGCAGTGATCAAATTAAATCAGAACTATTCTCATGAAAACGTCAATTATGCGAAATTGCTTGATTATAAACAACCTGTTGAAGCAAGTAACAGGGCTGAATGGTGACGATTAAAATTAATATCCTGTACACTGCCTGCGGGACAGAAAGGCCTGTATCAAACTAAGAAAAGGTTAAAATGACAACAACTGGGTTAAGAACTGTCCAATACTTCATTAAAACCTGAATGGATAGTGTCGACTCGTCATCTTGAACCCTTGAATGAGCCGTGTGTCCAAAGGAAAACCACTTGTTAGTGAAACTCATCAGAAAAAAAGACTTTAGTTTGCTAGAGAGCATAATGATTGGACTTTGGGGCGATTTAGGGGAAAAGGTCATGTGACCTGATGAGTCCAGATCGAGCCTATTCCAGAGTGATGGGCGTGTCAGGGTAAGAAGGGAAGGACATGAAGCGATGCTCCATCATGTACAGTATAGTGTCCACTGTACAAGTCCTCTGGAGACAGTGTTATGATTCAGTCGCTCAGGTCGAGACTCCGCAACATTATGGGGCAATAAAATGAAGTCAGCTGACGACCTGAATGTACTGAATCACCAGATTAGAGTTTTTATTATAAGTGAGTCATTTTCACACATGAATTGACCTGAGCTGAAGCTATTCCTGCTCCAGCAGTTATTTCTGATTGTCCTACCGTATAACATAATATCTTATCGGAAACATCTTAAATATCAACAAATGAGTCATTTAAACATTTTAAAGTATACATAATCAAAACATTATTTAATCTTTCTTGCTATTTACGCGTTTTCCCATTATTTTTAGTCTGACTAGGGATTTGTATTAAACTGAGAAACTTTACCAGCCTCACAGTTTGAGGATTGAGATTTGCTGATGTGAATTGTTTACTAAATTGTGAATAAATAAATGAGCCCCAAAATCCCAGGACATTCCCGTGTTAATGAGCGAGATCTTTGTGTCCTGCCAGCGTAATATTTTACCACCAGCATGAAAGTAAACACCGACGGCTCCTTCCTGTGACTTTTCTTTTTCCTCCCTGGTGATCAGAGTCACGAAGCAGCCCTGAAGTGCTGAATAAAAGCATTGTTTTTAAATATTCTCTATTTCTTTATGTTACTTTGATAATCAGATCAGAGTAGATAAAAATAATTGTAAAGTAGATCTATGAATTCCATTAAAAGATCTCTTTCAAACATTTCCAGCAATCTCCGTAGACTGTCTCTGGTCTGATAAATAATTTCAATCCATGCATCCGTGCTTGTTCATGTTCAACTACAGACATTTATGCTTTTATCCTCTACTACAGATTATTTATACAGTAAGTATAACATTTAGTGCTGCACAATTAAAAGCATAACAATCAATATCTAATATATAAAACATATGCAAGTATTAAATCGCAAAAGGCTTTGATTTATTACAGGTAATATACAGATTGTCAGGTACTTATGGAGAGTTTGTCAAAAAATTGGTCAATAGTTTGTCAATATACAGAGGAACCTCGCATTTAATCCATCCCAAGGGCGAGTTCTTAAATATTGTGAAACACATTTTCCCGTAGGAAATAATGCAGATAGTAATCCAATATTACCAATTTCTAACACTATAATCATATTTTTACATACAAACCGGATTCCAAAAAACACTAAACAAATTGTGAATAAAAACTGAATGCAATGATGTGGAGATGGCAAATGTCAATATTTTATTCAGAATAGAACATAAATGTCACGATCTGCTATGGTGTTGGACTGTGGGCTTGGTGTGGAGGCATAGATGCAGAGGGGATGCAGTGAAACAAAAGTCTTTAATAATAAAATGCAAACATGAACAAAACATGAACTAAGGAAGTTGGCTTAAACTTTGGAGCAAAATACAAACAGAACTCAAACACTTAGACATAATACTAGGGATTACATACAGTACATTGATACACAATACAGACATTGGGATACAAACTGGACAAGACAAGACATACTAAACAGCCTAGAGGACTAAACACAAGGGACTATGCATGCAAGGGATAAACAAACACAAGACAGGCTTGGCTAGGTCTATTGGCTGAGCTGCACATTAGCTGCTAAGCTAGCTCATAGCTAATCAGACTAATGGCTACACCAGCCAGTAGCCTGAGACACAAGGGAATGAACAGACAAGGTACACAGCAGACTAGGTTATGAAACAGACTAAGAACTCTAAAGGTTAGTGGCTAAAGATGTTAGTACCTAAACAGACTAAGAGCTAAGCAGACAATGAGACTAGACAGACACGAAGACTAGACAGACTAAGATCTAGACATGTTAGTATCACCCTCATTAGTATTGAAACAGACTATTAGCTAAACATGCAATGGGGGTTACTTACACAAAAGGGTAAACACAAAAGGCTAATTCTCCTAGAGGCTAATCCTGCTAGGAGACACAGAGACAAAGAGACATAAACTAAATCAAAGCAAATACAAACTTAACTTAAAGTGCTCCTGAAACAAAAAGGCCAACCATACTGTTTAAACTAAAACAGAAAAGAACAAAACAAAACCCACATAACAGAAATCAATGCTCGACCCAGTTTCCCAGAACAAACAGGTATTTATAAAAGTGCTAATGAGCCTCCTCAGTTCAGGTGAGTATCCATGTCACCTGACCGAGGAGGCTTCTGGGAAACTGAGTCTAGGAACCAAAACTACAAAGTAAAAACACTGCCCTCTAGTGGGCAACCCTCACAATAAATCACGGAACAAAAGTTTAAACTGAGAAAATGTATCATTTTAAGGGAAAAATATGGTGAATCAAAATGTCATGGTGTCAACAAATCCCAAAAAAGTTGGGACAAGGCCATTTTCACCACTGTGTGGCATCTCCCCTTCTTCTTACAACACTCAACAGACGTCTGGGGACCGAGGAGACCAGTTTCTCAAGTTTAGAAATAGGAATGCTCTCCCATTCTTCTCCCATTCTTTGTCGCACCTTCCTCTTTATCAAATGTTCTCTATAGGGGAAAGATCTGGACTGCAGACTGGCCATTTCAGTACCCGGATCCTTCTCCTACGCAGCCATGATGTTGTGATTGATGCAGAATGTGGTCTGGCATTATCTTGTTGAAAAATGCAGGGTCTTCCCTGAAAGAGATGACGTCTGGATGGGAGCATATGTTGTTCTAGAACCTGAATATATTTTTCTGCATTGATGGTGCCTTTCCAGACATGCAAGCTGCCCATGCCACACGCACTCATGCAACCCCATACCATCAGAGATGCAGGCTTCTGAACTGAGCGTTGATAACAACTTGGGTTGTCCTTGTCCTCTTTGGTCCGGATGACATGGCGTCCCACATTTCCAACGAGAACTTCGAATCGTGACTCGTCTGACCACAGAACAGTCTTCCATTTTGCCACACTCCATTTTAAATGATCCCTGGCCCAATGAAAACGCCTGTGCTTGTGGATCTTGCTTAGAAACGGCTTCTTCTTTGCACTGTAGAGTTTCAGCTGGCGACGGCGGATGGCACGGTGGATTGTGTTCACTGACAATGGTTTCTGGAAGTATTCCTGAGCCCATTCTGTGATTTCCTTTACAGTAGCATTCCTGTTTGTGGTGCAGTGTCGTTTAAGGGCCCGGAGATCACGGGCATCCAGTATGGTTTTACGCCCTTGACCCTTACGCACAGAGATTGTTCCAGATTCTCTGAATCTTCGGATGATATTATGCAGAGTTGATGATGATAACTGCAAAGTCTTTGCAATTTTTCGCTGGGTAACACCTTTCTGATATTGCTCCACTATCTTTCTGCACAACATTGTGGGAATTGGTGATCCTCTACCCATCTTGGCTTCTGAGAGACACTGCCACTCTGAGAAGCTCTTTTTATACCCAATCATGTTGCCAATTAACCTAATTACTGTTAATTGGTCTTCCAACTCTTCGTTATGCTCAAATGTACTTTTTCCAGCCTCTTATTGCTACTTGTCCCAACTTTTTTGGGATTTGTTGACACCGTGAAATTTGGAATCAACATATTTTTCCTTTAAAATTATACATTTTCTCGGATTAAACTTTTGATCTGTCATCTATGTTCTATTCTGAATAAAATATTGACATTTGCCATCTCCACATCATTGCATTCAGTTTTTATTCACAATTTGTTTAGTGTCCCAACTTTTTTGGAATCCGGTTTGTAGAAAACAATCAAAACATTTAGAAATGGCACATAAATGAAGTAAAATACTGTATGAAATAAAAGACACTCACTTTTTTTTTTTTTCACTAATTCTCGTCACTCTCGGCACCGGCTGATTTAAAAACAAAACTCAAAGCGGCACCATTTTCTTCTTGCTACCAAAGAAAAGAAAAATAACTATCTTGTGGCGCCTAAACTTGCTTCGCTTGGTTTTCTACTAATGCAAAGTCTGGAACGGCAGAACGTTCATGTGCTGAGGTTCCACTCTATTTGTTTATATTTTAGAATATTTTAGAGGTAATAAATAATTATTGCCAAACATCCTCCTAATCTGTAATATGATAATTTTATATTATTTTGCTGTTAGCCTAGATAAATATGTTTGATTACAAAAAGGTATATTTAAGAGTTAAATACTGTAGCAACACAATAAATAATAAGTAATATGGATCAAAATAATCACAGTGTGACTTTTTGGATCAAATCCCACAGCCCTTATTTATACTGTATTGTGCTTCTTGGGTCTGTGCTCCACCATTTGAGGACGGCTGGTCTAAATAGTCCAAGAGGAAATGAAATCAGTCATACTGTAATATGAAGCCAAATATGAAGTTCTAATCTGAGAGACGGACGCAGAGTTAGAACAGAGGAGTGAGGAAACTCTCGCCGTGCTACTGTATGACCTAACTTAATGTGATTAGCGTGGGCGTGTTTGAGCTGCACTTAGCTACACGCTTTGAAGTCTCAGGTGGAGAGGCAGTGTCGCGACAGCTACTTCTGACAGCTACATTAACAGAGGTGCTCTTTGATGAGAGATGAGGACGCTTAAAATGATCCCTGAACCTGCAGCTCCACTCGCTTTTATACCTCAGCTGCAAGACCAGGTGGCTTAAAAACATCTACAGAGAGCCGGGATTCTACCGATGGGTCTTTTTATTTGAGACTAGATGTGATTTTTGTTGGAAAGCATATTTGAAAACACTACAGTGTTGTAGGTTTTTGCTGTCGTAATACATCCACCTTGACGTTCTTGGGCGTTGGCTTTTCTGATCAACACGGTTGTATAGAGTAATTAAATTAATTCCGGTCCACTCAAACCAGTCTGGCCAACTCTTCTTAGATTCCATTTGACAGCAAAATGAGATAAATCCATTTTTGCAGGTTTTTGGAGGAAAAAACAAGGTTTTTCATATGAATCAAGACGTATGGAATATTTTATACTGTACATGTTTTCTTTAAGTCAGTGCTAAAAAGCATAAATGCCAGAATATCCTGTTAAAACTGTTTGTGTTATTTCAGTGTGAATTTTGTATGATTTTCTTTCAGAATATACAGTAGACCTTTCCATCCTCTTCTGTGAGGTGTGCGTTCTGCTATGGGATAATAAAAAAATTATCTAATTAGGCACTTCCAACCAAATTTTTGCCATGCATGTACAGTACAGTAAGACAGTGCACTTCTGCTGAAAATCACGACTACCTCTTGGGAGAAAAAAACAAAAAACAGAAAGGGTGTGAAAATACCAGGAGATTTCCGAAATACTTAACTTCAGCTAGTCTACAGCATCTCATTCTGATGCTGGATGTGAACGAAAGCTCTTTTATCAGCACATTTTATGTAATGCACTGCTGCCACATGTTTGGCTGGCGATGATGGATGATGGCATGAATCAGAAGCAGTACATTTATTTTAATAAAGTGGCCAGTGAGTGGGATAGTGCATACAGTTTTCATGTACACTACATTTACTTATCCAGAGCGAATTACAGTAAATTTTTTATCTCATTACACATCTGAGCAGTTGAGGGTTAAGGTCCTTGCTCAAGGGCCCAACAGTGGCAACTTGGTGGTTGTGGGGTTTCGGGATAGGGAGGCAATTGTATTGGCGTAATAGACACACCTCATTTTGTGTTTTCCATGTAACGGTCTCATTGTGTACAGGTGTGCCTTATACTGGAGCCGATCCCAAAAGACAACCTTTTTCAATGTGGCATCAATTTCAACATTCTGTGGGTATAAAAAGCTGGTATTGTCAGTAAGTCATTCCAAGTTCATCATTCAAACAGCCATGAACACACGACGTCACTTAACGGACGAGCGGCGCCACCTGGCCATGGCACGCCTTCAGGTCGGTGGCAGGCAGTCAGGTGTTGCTCGTGAACTTGGTGTGTCTCATCAGCAGACTTGCGCCAAGACGTTGCGTCTGCCACATCATGGCAGAATTGTCACAGCTTGACTTCAGGGAGTTGGAGTGCCTCTTATGGTACTGTATGTCCATCAATGCCCCCTGAACTGAACCCCAGAGAGCACATCTGGGACCAGTTGAAGTAGAGACTGGATGATCGTACCCCACCCTCACGTGACCTGGCAGAACTGTGCGTAGAACTTGTGGGAAAGTGGAACTCATTGCCTCGGAACAACATCATGAGGTTAGTGAGTAGCGCGAGACGTCACTGTCAAACTGTCATTGCGGCAAATGGTGGAAACACCCGCTACTGACATTGTCAATTCTTGTTATTTGGGGAAATCCCTGTTATTGTCTAAATTTTTGGGGTAATAAATTAAACTAATGAAAATGATGTTTCTTCTCATACATTATTAGTAATATCAAAGGGAACTTTTACTTATTTCATTCAAATTCAGAGCAAATAGGAAAAGCACTCATGTAAATAACAATATCCCGAACTTATTGTGTGAGTAGTGTACTTTCCTTTTCCTTAGAAACCTTCAATTTCACTTTTAGAGCTGTTGTTATTGGTGTTGACTGATAGAATACAGTATGTGTTTATAAGTTTAAAAACATGAATAGCTTTAGAACTGGAAATTCTTTTACATATCCAACTTTTTTGGCTGTGTTTGTCTAAACACAGCACAATAGGAACATCATCTTATTTTGTGTTTTTTTCCCTTCTGCTGAATATTCTGCTATATTTTTTACGCTACCCGAAATGCATGGAATAAATTTACCAACACAATGTTCGATATGCATCTGACTGGGCTTTTTCTGCATTTATTGAACTCTCTATCCAACAGCAGGAAAGAAACATCACTTTAAGAAAAGTGAAAAATGTAAATAAAATAGTGTAGTGGTTAGCACTGTCGCCTTGCACCTCCAGGGTCTGGGTTCGATTCCCCGGCCAGGCTCGATTCCCGTCTCTGTGTGCATGGAGTTTGCATGTTCTCCCCGTGCTTGGTGGGTTTCCTCTGGGTACTCCGGTTTCCTCCCACAGTCCAAAGATATGCAGGTTAGGCTAATTGGCGTTCCTAAATTGACCATAGTGTGTGAATGAATGAGTGTGTGTGTGTGTGTACACGCTGTCCAGGGTGTACCCTGCCTCGTGCCCTGAGTCTCCTGGGATAGGCTCCAGGTCCCCGCGACCCTAAATACAGGATAAAGCGGTATAGAAGATGAATGAAAAAAAATAAAAAACATACTGCATGTTTCAAAGAGCTATGAGTGAGGAATGATTAATATAAAATGTACTTTTTCAGAGGCGGCATGGTGGTGTAGTGTTTACAGTATCACTGTTACCTTGCACCTCCAGGGTCCGGGTTTGATTCCCGTCTCGGGGTCTGTGTGCATGGCCTTTGCATGTTCTCCTCATGGTTTGTGGGTTTCCTCCGGGTACTCCTGGGATAGGCTCCTGGTTCCCCTAAAGCTCCAGGATGAAGCGGTATAGGCGATGAGATGAGATGTACATTTCAGATCAAAAACGGAGACTTCTGTACAAAACTGTACAGCGGGCGGGGCTATGTATGAGCTTAGTTAATGATGTAACTTTATAAATCCAAATTTGAACCAATAGTTTTTTTTAAATCGGATCATTTCAAATATGATAAGAGGCGATACCTAGAAACATTCAGACACTAAACAGTAGAGATTGGGGGGGGGAGGGGGGGATCATTTTGGTGAAATATCAAGATTCTTTTCTGTGGCAATTCATGTATCACCGCAAAATCCTGATTACAAAATAAATTTTTTTAAAGAAATTATTTAATTATATACTGTATGTATATATTTTCAGCGCCTCTATAATCCTATAGATGGCGCTCTAAATGATTCACCCATTGGCCTACTGTAGGAGCGAATTATTCGTTATGCTTGTTTTGAATTGTAATGTCGTAATGTTTGTTTTGCAAAATCTGGAAAATATATATCAAACTGGTATGATGCGTCAAGAATCACGATACGAACCGTACAGTAGGTTTGGTGATAATATCGGGTGCTCTGTGGTGATCCTCATCCCTACTACAGTAAATGGTGTTGGTGTGAGCTTGTTCAGTAGGAGTCAGTTCACCGTGGTTAACTATTAGGTTAGTTGGGTTGCCAGTTTCCAATCTGCATCGTCATGCCTAAGCAGAGAGGTGCAGGGATTATCCATTTTAAACACTTTATTATTCTGCGTATTATTTGTGTTAAGTGTTTAAATGGCATATGCACTGATCCAACATGCTTTGTTTCTGACTCATGTTTTTTCTCTTCCCTCATATCATCCTCAATTTCCTTGCTTGCTTCGCCCACTCCTCTGCGTCAAATGGAAAAATGCTGGTCACGATTGGGCGGGTGAACTCGACAGCCGTTTTATCAGAAACCGGCTGTGGAAAATCAGCAGCATCGATCAGGGCCGGTGGCTCCCGCAGGACCGCGCCTGATGATCCACAAGATGCCGTATGACCGTCACATGTTGCCCTCGTGCAGTTATCTATAGCAGCACTACCGCCTCCTGCGGTGATACGCCTGCTCACGCTGTCCTAGATTCAATCCACTAAAAAAAAAAGAAACAATAAAAAAGAAAGACTTTCCCTGATGCTCCTTCACAGCGACGTGCTTTCTTTCATTTTGGCAAAAGTTGATTGGCGGGCACGCTTCTTGTCAGCCCACGTCCCACTGCGTCGCCTTGAAATGACCTTGCTGCTTAACCCTGGTTGAAGTACAGCCAGACAGCTCTCATGGTGCTCATTCTTCCTTTCAGTAAGTGGCAGTTGCAGGGCTTTGTGAAGTGTTGTAATCAAGTTTGCGAGGGTGGATTTGATTGAGAAGGAGCTCCTTTTGGGTGTATTTGACGTCTTGCCACCCACGTCTGCTGCTGTCTGCTCTTTAAAACCCTCTGAGATGATGACAAGAGAGGGAGAGAGAGTGTGTGTGTGAGTGTGAGAGAGAAGACTCGATTTTACACCTCTGATTGGTTTAGAATTTGGAGATGTCTAATATAAAGCACAGTCTGCTCAGTGATTCTGATGGAGGATGTTGTTGATTTACAGCAGCGTTTAAAGCTAATGTGTTGAACGACTGAGAAAATTACAAATGAGGAACACATCCTAAGGGAGGAAGTAAAATGCAGATGCACTATCCTTGTTTTTTCTTTCTTAGTATCTAGTAAAGCTGCAAGTCAGCAGCCAGACTTCCCACATCAACACATGCTTCCTGTTTGCGGCAGGATGCATTAATATTTGAATAGTACATTAAGGGTATAATATCAATATTGAAAGCACTACTTTTGTGCAATTTTGAAATTAAACTTAAGTTTATTTTGCTTTAGCAAGTCGACCCTTTTGTACCCTTCCTAAGATTCATGTTATTCGTAGTAGTACTTCCATTACATCATAGAAAATAACAGCATGTGCTTGAGCAGGTGCTGCTTTACAAGCTGCTGACTAATAAGTGTGGAAGTTCTCTCTCTCTCTCTCTCTCTCTCTCTCTCCCTCCCTCTCTCTCCCCCCTCATTCATTATTCCGCTTATCCTATGCAGGGTTGTGGGAGGCCTGTCCCAGGCTTTGATGGAGCACACACTCGTTCACATACTACGGGCAATTTGGAAACGTCACTTTTAACCGTGACCAGAGTACCCAGAGTAAACCCTTTAACTTTTCATTGTATTATACACAACGCTGCATCAAGCAAAGAAATGTTTTTTTAAGATTTTAAATGGCAGAAATTGGGTTAAGAACCCTTCAACACATTATCAAAACCTGTAAGGATAAGTGCTGAACCGCCAACTTTGTGGACGGAAAAAAATTATGAATGGAGATTACTTAAACACCTGGTGAAGTTGCATATAGGTAAGAAGGGAAGCGTATGAAGCGATGCACCATCATGTATAGTGTCCACTGTACAAGTCCTCTGGAGACAGTGTTATGATCTGGGGTTGATCAGTTACTCAGGTCGAGACTCAGCAACGTTATGGGGCAATAAAATGAAGTCAGCTGACCACCTGAATGTACTGAATCACCAGAGTATCACATCTATGGAGATTTTATTTCCTGATGGCGCGGCCATATTCCAGGAGGTTTTGAGAACTCGAAGAATAATTTTCCCACATGAACTGGACATCACATTGTGTGTGTAATCAAAGCTAAAGGTGATTAAATCTTATTATATAAGTATATGCAACTTGTTTTTTGGCAGTGTATTATATACTTCATTTTCTCTCCTTGATTTATAATTCATAGTTTTTTTCTGTTTAATAATAATAATAATAATAATAAATAATTTTTCACATGCCCCTTACAGCCAGTGTTGGGGGACGTTACTTTTTAATGTAACTAATTACATTATAAAAATAATAAAAAGTAATCAGTTACATTACTGCGTTATCTGATAAAAGTAACTAGTTAGAGAACTTTCCAATTGCAGAAAATAATGAAAACATAATCTGTAAACTAATACCCCTATCTCACCTACGCGGTTTCGCGCAGTGGCCGTAAGTACGGTTCATCATGATTCACCGTAAGTTTTGGCACTGTGATTAGGTTTCCCTCTTTCTGGGTCCTCGCATAGTCAAATCTCATAGGTGAGATAGGCGTATAACAGCAGGAATAACAGAGGGGGCGGGTAATTTACATAAATTGTCTGAATAACAGATAACATCTTTGAAAAAATAACTAAATAACTGAGTACTTAAATGGCGGATCTAACGCATTAGAGTACTCATTACATATATTTTTTTAAATAAAATTTTATATTAATTTAAAAGTTTTATTGCTATTGCAGTATATTCTATTTCTTTTTATGACTATTGTCTTCTCTTTTATGTAAAGCACTTTTGTGTATCTATACAAATAAACTTGCCTTACATCAAAAAAGCAATCCAAAAAAAGTACTCTAACATGTTACTTTTCAAATGCGAAGAAAATAGGGTTAATGACCTTGCTCTACTGTACTCGATACTGTATGTACAGTAGTAAGATCCCATAATGTAAACCATGTGGACAAGATGATCCATTAATACGTGACTTCATGCGGTTTGCTCTACTGTACAGCTTTTGTTTTGTTTTGTTATGTACATTTTACTTATGTAACTCACTGTAACTTATTTTGTAACTTAGAATACTTTATGCATGGCATCTAAAAACAACTGTTAGATAACTGGAGTAAGGTTAGATAAGATTTTGGCTCAGTTTGACTCAGCTCGAGAGAGAGAGCCTCTGGATCTTTGTATGGAAGCTGGACTGAACTGAATCATTATTTTTGCAATGATTCTGATATTATCTGATGCTATTTTCTAATCCTGATGTGTGAAATGCTGCCTGCTATTTGCTCTAGGAAACAAAAACAAAGCAGATTCGCTGAACTCTGGCAGAATTCTCCAGCTAAGCTAATCTCGCTGATGTTCGATAACCACAAGGCTCAGACTGAGCGCTAACAGTAACACAGGTGATGTAAGTGTTATAGCGATGATTAAATAAAATAAACAAAAGAACAGAAAAACTAATTCTGTGCTGCTTTGTTAGCTAGAAATAAACAGTTAATGAATGTAAATTATCCTGGCATTAGTGAACTAGCGAGCTCTATCGGTTTCAGTTGCTGCTGTGGTTTGGAGAACGCATCTGTTCTGTGATGATTGTTGATGTCACTGGTTATTAGAGCAAATTCAGCTCTGGTTCTAGTTCTAATTCAGATCTGTTAGCATGGATTAGCATGGGACGTCAGCGTGAGTGGTACTAGGAAGAGGGTATGGCTAACGTACTGTAGCATTGTTCTGAATGCTAGATCTGAGATGTTAGCATGCCTGGTTTAAAGATGTTCTGCGATGTAAGCACGGCTAGTTCTGGGACATTAGCGTGGCTGGTTTTGGGATATTAGCATGACTAGTTCTAGGATGTACGCATAATTAATTCCAGGGTGTTATCATGACTAGTTCCGGGATGTTAGCATGTCTAGTCTGTGTCTGTTACCATGGCGAGTTCTGGAATGTTCTCGTTTAGAGTTTATTGGCATGGCTAGTTTTGGTCGGTTAGCATTCCGTTTTTCAAGCCTGTTCACAAATTGTCTTGTCTGAATAGGCACCGAAAAACCTTTATCCTGGTATTCTATGAAAAAGTACAGTTTCATGTTCTGGGTAATGTCTGACACTTTGTTTAGGACAGAGCAGAAGCTTCAAGCAGTGTGCTGTTGTCAAACATCTAACAGGAAGTGTGGTGTAAATTTCTCCTTGAAGATGCTCCAGCAAGCAGCTCCTTCAGAAAGGCCCATGCCGAGAACGCAGCTCAGAACAAACTCATGGGCGCAAAGCCAAGTGTCTTTAAATAAAAGATCTGACATGAGCGTTGGTGCATTCGTTACATGCATTTCATCTTGCTATGTATCCTGACAGCGATGAATGAAAAATCAGTTCGAGTAGTCAGGGATTTGTAGAAAGCCTCGCTGTTAAGATCACGTTTGCGATCCCTGCTTCACTCGTTCAAACCAATTAGTGTTTTCCGAATCATTTCTTTTACTTCCCCCTCTGGCTGGAATCATTCAGTGTTTATACGCCGTGTTTTGTGCTTCCGGAAGGCTATGATTAGTGGAAATGAAATGTCTGAAATTATGTACAAACCGACGACATCAAAGAGCTTGTGCTTTTTGCCTTTTTCTCTGATTGCTCTTCTGATGAATAAGCTGAATGTTTAAGGAGATAACGTTTGTTCATGTTGTGCCATCATGTTGCGTCCATCCCAAGTGGGATCGTCTGTGCATCTTGCTATCCTGTGGTTACAAATAGGTTCGCTAGTTCTGGGGGGTTAGGACAGCTAACCATGGCAGTTTACCACAAACGTTTGTTATTAATAAAGCATGTAAAGTCATAAAGTTTTTTTCCAGTAAGAGTAGCATTTAATATTGTAATTCATTAAAGTTGGTTTTGTTGAGGTCGGCGCGGTGGTGTAGTGGTTAGCACAGTCGCCTTGCACCTCCAGGGTCTGGGTTCGATTCCCCGGCCAGGCTCGATTCCAGTCTCTGTGTGCATGGAGTTTGCATGTTCTCCCCGTGCTTGGTGGGTTTCCTCCGGGTACTCCGGTTTCCTCCCACAGTCCAAAGATATGCAGGTTAATTGGCGTTCCCAAATTGCCCGTAGTGTGTGATTGGGTGTGTTTGTGTGTGTATGTGTGTGTGCCCTGCAATGGATTGGCACCCTGTCCAGGGTGTACCCTGCCTAGTGCCCGAAGTCTCCTGGGATAGGCTCCAGGTCCCCCGCAACCCTGAACACAAGATTAAGCGGTATAGAAAATGAATGAATGAATGAAATAAATGTGGCTAGGACGGCCTGTTCTGGGATGTTAGCATGGCTAGTTCTGGGATGTTAGCCTAGCTAGACCTGGGATGTTAGCATGGCTAGGATGGCGAGATCTGGGATGCATATATTTTGTTAATTACAGTATGTTCGAGCAGCCATAACTAAATCATATATCTAATAATTATCTAATATTATATAATAATATATATCTCAGAACACATCATCATATAAACAATTACACACTTGGAAAGTCACATGGGTCTCTATTGTTGGTGTACATACAAAAATCTTTTATCTTTTTTTATATATATATATTTATTTTTGTCTTGTAAATCCCTGCTTCGGATTGACTATGGTTCATGAGGTTTACAGAAAAAAGGGATGGTAATTTGTTGAAGACCGTCCTCCAGCTCGTGGCTCAGCTCTACACAGGAGTCGCCATTTTATTTGCCCGAAAACAGACATGACAGTCACAAGATAATGTATTTTAAATCAGTTAACTTTTTGATCAGAAACATATTCCAAAGTGACATTATTCCTAAAAAGAAGACCTGTTGCTACGGGTATCGATCTGGATACATCACTCTGCCGCTATCCAGCTGTGTTTTATCATGGATTAACCTGAGGGCTGGAAACTGGAGCATGCAGTCACATGTTATATGAAGATAAAACACAGCCGTCTTGATCAGAGCCCCCGAGGGGGCAGACTCAGACATGCTCATCGATCTGTTTATTGTGTTTTAGAGCAAGCCCTAGAGTTTTTTTTAGGGTGGAGAAGTGAGAGGTGGAGCATGTGTTGGAATGTGATGAATGGTTTAATGGGTGATGAGTGTGATGGTGGTGAGAATAGTTTTACTGCTGAGTGGTTATGGAGAATAATTAGGGAATGTTAAAACAGTGATATCTTCAATGTGTTTAATACTGTACCAGTAGCTTGAACAATAGTGCTATATCATAACAGTCTGAGGTGAAGCTACAGTATGACATCTTCAGGACAGAAGACATCATGTATCTTGCTGCCTTTGTAAAAAGACAAGACGCTTTGTCTGTCTTATAACCTTTAAGAGAGAGAGAAGAACAAGGCTGATGAAAGAAGTGATTTATGGTTTATACAGTAGCTACTATAAATGTAAGAGCTACTCTATATTGTAACCATCCCTCCATCTACTGTAAGAGCCTCTGAAACCAACTAGGGACCGTGGAGGCCACTGATGATGACCATTTCCATTTTATGACCATGGTACAGTAGGACCTCTAGTCAACATTCACACCTGAATTTACACACTATGGGCAATTTGGAAACACCAGTTAGCCTAATCTCCATGTCTTTGGACTGTGCGACCAGACCCTGGAGGCGCAAGACCCCGTGAACCGGACCCTGGAGGTGCAAGACCCCATGGACCGGACCCTGGAGGTGCCCGGCCACAGCACTAACAACTACAACACTGTGCCATCAGTAATGTAACACTTGCAACAAATGTAACAATAAATAATTAGTAGCAATTTGCATTTTCTGTCAGGTAGTCTCTCACAGCGCACCATCGCTGCTGAGGTGGGAGAAATTCCAAATGGTGCTAAGACAGTCATTTGGAATTTCTTAAAGAGTCGTTATTATGTGTTTTCAAATATGATCTTTCATGCAGTGTGTCATGTAGCTGTATGTGAACATAAACGATCTGCAAAGTTGTGACGCCGACAGTGCACGATAAATGAGGTTATGGCTATTTAAAATAAAGAGTCGCCTAAATGAGTCATTAGCAATTCTAATCTTTCTCTGTTAATCTTTCTCTCATCCATGTCACTAAGTAACATATTTGCATAATCTCCGCCCACGTCCTACGTTGTGAACAACTTGCCTGCCCACAAACAGTACAAACGTATTATACTACAGGTTTTCACTTTCGCTTGGCATTCTGACACAGTTCCCACATGTGCACCTAAACAAATATTACAATGACGATGCTATCACATCTTACAATTAACATTACCACACTCTTGTTAACATATGACACTTACCACTGAGAATCGTCCTGCTCCAGTCGTTCTTGCGAAACTAATTGTCGATGTGCCACTTCAACTGTTTGATCGTCAGACTCCGGCTGGAATTAATTGGGTAAAACCGACGCCATCTTTTCTATGTATAGACAGGTCTCCAGAGCCGGCGTTCAGTTATGGTAATGGGCGTTTCGTTTTTCCGACACACGCTGTAGCGATAGACCGATTATAAAGGGCCGCGCCATCTGACCAATCACAGCAGTGAGGGCTCACGGAAAGGAGGGGTTTAGACAGACTGATTCTTCGAACTGCTTCACACGAGTCATTTACGAATCATTTAGAAATGGGGTCAAATTAAATCTATTTTTGGAGAAAACTAAAGTGTTTTTTGACCTTGCATACATTTAAACCTGTTTTAAGAGACTCATAAAGCTATATTAGCAACCTTTAAAATGGCATAATAGGGGCACTTTAAATGATCCTGAGGGTTATGGAACAAAAAAGTCAAGTGGAAGACCCAAAACAATTTCACGAGCACTGAGCCGGAGGATCAACACCTGTCCGTCAAGACACTGGACGATCATCGACCCAAATTAAGGCCGTTACTGGTGCTGACTGCAGCCCCATAACCATCAGACGGCATCTGAGACTGAAGGGCTTCAAAAACAGAAAATGTCTTCAAAGGCCTCGTCTCCTTGAACGCCACAGAACTGTTCGTTGGACTTTGCAAGAGAGCACCAAACATGGGACAAATGTAACCTTGATGGTCCTGATGGTTTCCAACGTTACTGGCATGACAAGCAGATTCCACCTGAGATGTTTTCTACGCGCCACAGTGGAGGGGACGCCATAATGGTCTGGGGTGTTTTTTCTTTCAGTGGAACGAAAGAAAGTGCAGGAGCGTCAAACGGCCGCTGGCTATGTCCAGATGTTGCAGAGAGCGTTCCTCATGACTGAGGGCCTCGTCTGTGTGGTAACGACTGGGTTTTTCAACAGGACAACGGCTCCGGTACGCAATGCGTACAAGGGACAAGGGACTTCCTCCAGGAGAATAAAATCACTCTTTTGGCCCATCCTGCATGTTCCCCTGATCTAGATCCAATTGAGAACCTTTGGGGATGGATGGCAAGGGAAGATTACAAAAATGGACAACAGTTCCAGACAGTAGATGCCCTTTGTGTGGCCGTCTTCACCCCTTGGAGGAATGTTCCCACTCACCTCATGGAAACGCTTGCATGAAGCATGCCGCAATGAATTTTTGAAGTGATCAACAATAACGGTGGAGCTACTCAGTACCAAGTTCATGTTTGGAAGTTTGATTTCTGTTTTGGGGGGGTTTATGGGTTTTTTTTTGGAGGTGTGGTCCTAAACTTTTATTCAGCTGTAAAACAGCCTGTTTCAGTTTAATCGTTATTTTCATTAAATTGAATGCTCAAAAAAATTTCTTCCATTTCTTCTTGTTGCATGTTGAAGCTCTACTTCAACCTTGTTAAGATCCAACCATGCAAAATAGGATTTTTTGCCATTTTTCAAGTGGTTTTAAACTTTTGATCGGGACTGTATAATAAAAAATATTATATATATTATATATATTATACATATTATATATACATTAATAATTCATTCATTCATTCATTGATTCATTTTCTATACCGCTTTATCCTGTATTTAGGGTCGCGGGGCACCTGGAGCCTATCCCAGGAGACTTCGGGCACTAGGCGGGGTACACACTGGACAGGGTGCCAATCCATCGCAGGGCACACACACACACACACACTCACACACCCAATCACACACTACGGGCAATTTGGGAACGCCAATTAGCCTAACCTGCATGTCTTTGGACTGTGGGAGGAAACCGGAGTACCCGGAGGAAACCCACCAAGCACGGGGAGAACATACAAACTCCATGCACACAGAGACGGGAATCGAGCCTGGCCAGGGAATCGAACCCAGACCCTGGAGGTGCAAGGCGACAGTGCTAACCACTACACCAACGCGCCACCACATTAATAATATATATTAAAAATAAATAAACTTATATACGTTTAGCATACATGTGTGACCTATATATAATTCTTATAAATACAGTTGCTGTTGTTGTAAGAGGGGGAAAAGAATGCTGGTATTCATCTGGGATTGTTTCCAAATCTATCAAAATATATCTTATATAAGGTGTACACATGTGGGTGGAAAGAAAAACCAAAGAAACCCATCTGCCTACTCTTATCTGTCCGTGTACATAATATATTTATTTGTCTACTTTGTGAAGCATCAACTATGCCTGACAACTTGCGCCCATGATTTATGCATGGTGATGGACCGAGTGTGCTATGTCTGATGTCTGATTATGATGTACAGCGTTAATGTGAGGAAGGCTTGCGTTACCCAGCCGGCTCAGTGGTTTGTTGATTGCTTTTGTTTTGGGTTTATATATAGACATCCATTATGCGTCTGGGGTCTTTCTGCTTCATGCAAACCAGTGTTGAGCGTCAGAGAATGGCGATAACAATGTGCAATCTTGACGGCAGAAAGTGCGTCCTAATCTGATTACTCTCTCTCCTGCTGAGTAAAAGGAGTTATTCATAGATATGAGTTGGCTCTCAGCTTGTTTACATAGTTATAATCTTTGCACAGCAACTTATCTACAGTTGATGAAGAAATAAGATATTTGCATGCTCACCAAAACTTCAATTTAATTGGCTGAAAATAGCAATAGCATGTGCCATACTAAAGTATAACACATCCCACAGTAGAATGTTTATCAGCCAAAGTGTGGTATGGTTTATTAAAGCTGACTAATTAGCAAGTAGAACAATAACAGATGATATTTTTAGATTTAGGAGCACACAAGCCTGTGGGAAGCCTATAAAAAGTGCACTGTTACACTATCATTTGTAATTTTCCTGCTTATTGCTACAGTTACTTTGTGGTTCAACATTTTGAGAGAAAATAACATAGTTGTTATACTTGAGTCATAGTTGTTAGGTATAACAATCTATCTCTAGACCTTCTTCTTTCTGTGGAGTTCTGTACACTTTCTTTATTCTCTGTATTGTATTAATGCACAATAACTAGCTAATTACAGTATTTAAGTGATATCACTTGAGAGGGAATGTTGTTATACTGAATATCAGCATGACTTTGGTACAAGCGTGATATTGGTTATACAATATATACAGTTCCATAAACACCATTTATTATTAACAGTTGGTTCTTTGTTTAACCAGTTACAGTGAAACCTGGGATTGCGATTAACGCGGTTCCGCAAGACGAGCAAAGATTTTTAATAAATTTTGACTTTGAAAACAAGCAAGTCTTGGTTTACGAGTACCGAGTATCATGTATCACGCATGTGCTTCTTGTTTTGACGCCGAGCGTCACGTGATCACAACTGAGTCAATGTTTTTTCTCTCTCTTGTGCTGCGGAATTGTGGGTAACCGTCTCCCCTGCTAGGTCTTAGTGCTCGTCTCTCACGGGTTGTGAATGTGGGTTTGTCAGGCAGCTTCTCTCTCCTCAGTACTGTGGAGTACAGACCTATTCTCATCTATGTTGCGACCAAGAGTTGGTGTAATTGATTGTTTTTAGTATACTTTTAAGACAACCTTATGCCTATAGTTAAACATCCAACTGCTGTTACTGTCTATTATTCCCACTCATGGAACACCTTTCGTCCAATCAGATTATGCATTTGAAACTAACAAATAGTTAGTATAACATAAATATTATACAACAATTGATTCCGACAGAATAATCTGATTGGATGAAGCCCACTAAGTGTTCTATAGTATATATTATTTATGGATAATATTGACATTTGTAATGTTTGACATACAGTGGTGTGAAAAACTATTTGCCCCCTTCCTGATTTCTTATTCTTTTGCATGTTTGTCACACTTAAATGTTTCTGCTCATCAAAAACCGTTAACTATTAGTCAAAGATAACATAATTGAACACAAAATGCAGTTTTTAAATGAAGGTTTACGTTATTAAGGGAGAAAAAAAACTCCAAATCTACATGGCCCTGTGTGAAAAAGTGATTGCCCCCCTTGTTAAAAAATAACTTAACTGTGGTTTATCACACCTGAGTTCAATTTCTGTAGTCACCCTCAGGCCTGATTACTGCCACACCTGTTTCAATCAAGAAATCACTTAAATAGGAGCTACCTGACACAGAGAAGTAGACCAAAAGCACCTCAAAAGCTAGACATCATGCCAAGATCCAAAGAAATTCAAGAACAAATGAGAACAAAAGTAATTGAGATCTATCAGTCTGGTAAAGGTTATAAAGCCGTTTCTAAAGCTTTGGGACTCCAGCGAACCACAGTGAGAGCCATTATCCACAAATGGCAAAAACATGGAACAGTGGTGAACCTTCCCAGGAGTGGCCGGCCGACCAAAATTACCCCAAGAGCGCAGAGACGACTCATCCGAGAGGCCACAAAAGACCCCAGGACAACATCTAAAGAACTGCAGGCCTCACTTGCCTCAATTAAGGTCAGTGTTCACGACTCCACCATAAGAAAGAGACTGGGCAAAAACGGCCTGCATGGCAGATTTCCAAGGCGCAAACCACTTTTAAGCAAAAAGAACATTAAGGCTCGTCTCAATTTTGTTAAAAAACATCTCAATGATTGCCAAGACTTTTGGGAAAATACCTTGTGGACCGACGAGACAAAAGTTGAACTTTTTGGAAGGTGCGTGTCCCGTTACATCTGGCGTAAAAGTAACACAGCATTTCAGAAAAAGAACATCATACCAACAGTAAAATATGGTGGTGGTAGTATGATGGTCTGGGGTTGTTTTGCTGCTTCCGGACCTGGAAGGCTTGCTGTGATAGATGGAACCATGAATTCTACTGTCTACCAAAAAATCCTGAAGGAGAATGTCCGGCCATCTGTTCGTCAACTCAAGCTGAAGCGATCTTGGGTGCTGCAGCAGGACAATGACCCAAAGCACACCAGCAAATCCACCTCTGAATGGCTGAAGAAAAACAAAATGAAGACTTTGGAGTGGCCTAGTCAAAGTCCTGACCTGAATCCTATTGAGATGTTGTGGCATGACCTTAAAAAGGCGGTCCATGCTAGAAAACCCTCAAATAAAGCTGAATTACAACAATTCTGCAAAGATGAGTGGGCCAAAATTCCTCCAGAGCGCTGTAAAAGACTCGTTGCAAGTTATCGCAAACGCTTGATTGCAGTTATTGCTGCTAAGGGTGGCCCAACCAGTTATTAGGTTCAGGGGGCAATTACTTTTCCACACAGGGCCATGTAGGTTTGGATTTTTTTTCTCCCTAAATAATAAAACCCCTCATTTAAAAACTGCATTTTGTGTTTACTTGTGTTATCTTTGACTAATAGTTAAATGTGTTTGATGATCAGAAACATTTTGTGTGACAGACATGCAAAAGAATAAGAAATCAGGAGGGGGGCAAATAGTTTTTCACACCACTGTATTCTGTATATTATCTTCCAATCTGCATAGCTACATGTCATGTTCATCTCATGAGTATTCTGGAGGATGGTAAAACATCATGTTATTACTGTATGAGCTAAAGGTGTTGACATTTCTTTTTCTGCATGTAAATATGGCTGATCAACATCAATCAAATTGGATATTCACCCAATAAAGACTTATTTCCACACAATCAGCACATACTGTAATAGAAAACAAACAAATATTACTCATCTTCAAGTGTTTATACAGTATATCCTCTCAGTGTGAGCAACAGGATAGCGAGTGCGAATGAATGAAATATTTGTAAATAGTACACATTCCTGTTTTCAATAAGGTGCTAATAACCTCTCTGTGAAAGATATAAATCCAGAGAGATGTGTGATATACCTGTGAAAATTCAGTCTGTTCTTCATCTCTGCTGGCAGATTGAGGACATAATCACCCGAATGCAGGAGGAAACCGAAGGCGTTCCTATAAGAACTGTCAAGAGCTTCATGTCAAAGATTCCCAGCGTGGTCACAGGTAAGTAGAGCCAATCAGAGTGGTTTCTGGGGCGGCCTGGATGGGCCAGTGTGGTCTTGGATGGTCATGAGTGAGCCATGATGCGCCTGGATGGGCCAGGGTGGTACTGGGTGGGCTTTGGTGTTCCAGGATTGAGTGAGCACGGATGGGCTTGGTTGGGTCTGGAGAGGCATGGGTGGTCCTGGGTGGGTCAAGTTGGTCCTGCGTGGTCTTGGATGGTCTTGGGTAGACTTGAGTAGGCCGGGACAGTCTTGGGTGGGTGTGTACGGACCAGGGTGGTTCTAGGTGTACTTGGGTGGTTTTGGATGTTCCAGTGACATCCTAATGTGTGACTGAGCCAAGTTTTTCTGGCTGCTCCTGAGCAGTGGTGTCCAATTTTATCCAAAAAGGGCCAGTATGACCTCTAATTTTATTCCAACCAAGTAGGAGCTACACCTGATACTACCTGCATAATCAGTTAATCTTTCATTGGTGAACTAACCCTTTATGAAGAAATAACCAAAGAACCTTTAAGACTTTTTTTCCCTAATCTGCAACTAATGTGTATGTAGTAAGTGCAGGCATGTGGTGTTAATGTCACATGCGCTTCTAGGGCAGCGTAAAGCCTTAATGGTGTTTATGATGGAGATTATGATGGATGTTCCAGGACATGAAATCTTGACCTCAGCTTCAGTCAAATCCTATCATTGCGATTTTATTGTATTTTGACTTTAATCAATTGAGCTCGTACACTTCCGTCCTCATGTTTATGGCGGACTCTTTGTGTCCAACCCCAGGCTCAGACATCGTTCAGTGGCTGATGAAGAATCTCTCGATTGAGGATCCTGGTGAGGAAAAACAAAAAACATTGCTATAAATAAAACCTGAAGGTTAGAAATCATAAAGATGTCAATCATGACCTCTTAATTTCAGTGGAGGCCTTACACATCGGGAGCCTGGTCGCTGCTCAGGGTTACATCTTCCCCATCTCGGACCACGTGCTCATCCTGAAGGACGACAGCACCTTCTACCGCTTTCAGGTGAGCAACGTGATCAACGTGAAGCAAAGGGAGCGTAAGACTACTAAAGGGCTAAAAATTATGAAATGCATTGAAGGCAATTCCTCATCAAAGAAAATGAGAAATCATAAAAGAGAGAAACTTTTCCTTGGATGAGAGGAATGAAAAGCGGTGGAGTCTGAGGGCCTTCTGCTTCAGTGTGGTTTATCACTTTAAACAGCCTTTATAAAGACAGGACTGGAAAATATGACATGATTATATTTCCGAGTGCCCAGTTTAAACCTTTAGTATAAAACTTTTTAATCTGATATCTTTCTGTTCTGACTCTCATAATAAACAGAAAAAACAACTTTTCCCTCGGTGATCTCCTGACCAAACAAGTTTCTGTTAATATAGACTTTTTTATCTTTTTTCAAGAATCTCCAAATTAAAAGTTTTTGTACGAGCGAATGAACAGAAGGAAATTAGACCCGTTCTCATAGCGACGTGCTAATGACACCGTTTCTCTGCCGTGTCGGTGGCACTAACCGAATTCCTCCCACTTTCTTTCCTCCACACGTTCATTAATTAGCGAGCGGAAATGGTGTTTTCTTTCCGTCTCTGTAGCAGAGCTGATCGTCACGTGGCGGGACGGTAATGATGATGGTGCAGAAGAGTAACCACCTCTACTGTGTGCCAGAATAAAAGCACTTTAACGCCAAGTTCTGCGATCTTCCATTATATTAGAGCAGCGACGCTGTGATGAAGAGATGCTGAGAGAAGAATGAAAGTGTTGGAGCTTTAAAAGCTTGGGACAGTACAGGTTCCTGCGTGAGTGAGAGGAGCCGAGTGTAATGTACAGCAGGAAGTCATAACACACTAAAGAACAGATGAAACATCATGTCTTAAATTCCAGTTTAATATTTATACTGTATTTTTAGCTGTATGTAGCGAGTGTGTGTGTGTGTGTGTGTGTGTGTGTGTGTGTGTGTGTGTGTGTGTGTGTGTGTGTGTGTGTGTGTGTGTGTGTGTGTGTTTGTTAAAGAGATGATTACTCAGCGTTTCTCTCTTTCTGTCTCAGGCTCCGTACTTCTGGCCGTCGAACTGCTGGGAGCCGGAGAACACTGATTATGGTGAGCGCGAGACCCGGCTGGATTACAGCCAAGAAATATTACATCTCAGAGTGTGTGTGTGTGTGTGTGTGTGTCGTGCAGCATCAATGATTTCCTGGCAGTGTTCACTCCAGTCACTTTCCTCATCATCACTAACCTGCCTGGCCATTCATACTCATCTGATCACTCTGATCACTCTGATCACTCACCCTCATCACTAACCAGGACATCTGACATCACTCTTACGAATCACATCACTCATATCACTTTCATCACTCTGATCCCACTGATCACTCCCATCACTCTGATCTTTCTTCCCCCTCTGATTACTCTGATGGTTAATCACTAATCACTCTCTTCTCACTGATTAATCACTCATCACCTCTCGTCACTCTGATCACACACATCTCTCTCGTAACTGCCCTGACTCTGATCAGATCACACGCATCACTCTGATCACCCCCATAATTCTTACCCATCTGATCACTAATCAGCTAGTAAAGTACTCAGTGTGCATCATCACTCCCGTTATCCTGATCACTCTTAGCGCACTCTGCCCTTTCAGCACTTTTTAACACTTCATCACTTCGCATTCTCATTAATCTTTTCACTCTCATGTACTTTGTGTTGAATACAGTTTTGTATCAGATAACACTTTACTGAAGTGTGGCGGCGCTTAGGGATTTAAACCCAATACCTTTCGTTTGTATCTCATTTTCTTTCCCTTTTTCTTTCTTTTTCATATTTTCCTTCCTTGTTTTTCAATCATGTAACCAAATCCAGCTAACGGGGCTGACTTTTTCTGTGTGTGGGCACAAGTACAGGCAGGTGTGTGTGTGTGTGTGTGTGTGTGTGTGTTACATGTGTTAAGGCATAGTAAAGCAGAAGTTACTCTGGTGTGAAAATAAGATTCATGCCCCCTTCTCTCTCTCTCTCTGCTCCTTTATCGTCTCCTGCAGCCATTTATCTGTGTAAGAGAACGATGCAGAACAAGACTCGGCTGGAGCTAGCGGACTACGAGGCGGTGAGGATCACAAGCATGCGCTCTCTCTCTCTCTCTCTCTCTCTCTTTCCCCAGAGGGAGGGAACACAGAGAGGTGTTACCGCAGCAGCTGTAGGGTTAAAGTGATCGATAGAGTGACAAGGATGAGTCTCACAACAGCACGGCTCATCACTGAGAGACTGACACTGAATAAACACACACTCATCCTCCTCCACCAATCATACGGCTTTACAGATGTAACATTATCATTATATAGTTTAGAGTACTGCTGTGAATCTGTCGTTTCTGCTATGAGCACGGGGTGAAAAACACACATCACAGCTCCATCACCCATGAACATTTACATCAGGGCCTCCAGCTGGTCCTCACACCTTTTATGCCCAAGTTCAAACAACTGGTGGCACAAAGATGATGTCACTTTTCACACTAAAAGGACTACCATGTCATTTTTGGGTATCGTTCGAAAATTTTGGGTTTGACTTTTTTTGTAGTTGAAATTGGACTGTAATTTTCCGGACCTCGGACTGAATAGAAATTTGGCAAGTGGACCTTTAAAACTTATACTTGAGTTCCCCTGCACTAGACTATAGACTACCTCTTTCTTCTTGTTTTTATTTTCTATCTTAACCTCCATACAAAGTTAGTTTTTTCTTTCTTTCAATCTCATATTCCTTTCTTTTTTATTTTTACTTTTTATTTACCTTTCTTTCTTTCTCTCTTCCTTCCTTCCTTTTTATTCTTTTAAATATCTTTTACTTTAATTTTTCTTTGTAATTATCTGTTGGTTTTTATTCTTTATTTGCTTCTTTATTTACCTTTATATATTTTACGTTTCCTTTTTTTTCTTTCTTTTTTTCTACTGTTTTTCTATTGCTGTTTCATATTTCCTTCTTCCTTTTTCCACTTTCCTTATTTCTTTTTTGGCCTTTTTACCTTTTCCCCTTTCTTTGATTTTACTTTGTTTGTTTGTTTGTTTGTCCTCATCCTTCCCTTCTTTCCTCCTTTCATTTCTTTATTGATTTATTTATCTTACCTTCTTTATTTTTTGGTGTTTTTTCCTCCTATTATTCATTTACTCATTTTCTTCTCTTCCCTAATGTCCTTTTCTCTCTCCTCTTCTTTCCTGTCCCGTGTTCTTCAGGAGAACCTGGCGAGGTTACAGCGAGCGTTCTCCAGGAAGTGGGAGTTCATCTTCATGCAGGCCGAGGCTCAGGTTAAGTAAGTGCTGTCGTCAGGGCAACGACGTGAACCTTATTAACTCATAGGTGTTGACTTTCCTTTTCAAACACACAGAGCTGACTTTTAACACACACACACACACACACCCACACACATACACACATGGTCTGTTGTGTGTGTAGTGAGTATTATTATTGTTAGTGTAGATCAGAGATACGATGTGATGTATGAAATTAGAAAACTGGATCAACAGTTTCCGTTCCTCTGTGTGTGTGTGTGTGTGTGTGTGTGTGTGTGTGTGTGTGTGTGTGTGTGTGTGTGTGTGTGTGTGTGTGTGAGAGAGATTGTGTCTGAAATGTCAGTTACATAAGGGTTTCAGCAATGGAAATGAATTCACTCTCAGACAAGTGTATGTTGATGGTCATGATGATGATGATGATGAGGATGGTGATGGGGAGGAGGATAAAAATGAGGATGATACTGATGATGAAGATGAGTGATGATGATGATGATGGTGGTGAGGATGATATTGCTATTTAGTATGAAGTTGGTGATGATGAACATGATGATGATGATGAGGAGGAGGAGGAGCTGGAAGATGTGATATTGAAAGTGAGGATGAAGGTGGGGTTGATGATGATTATGAGGATAATCACTGAGATGATCATGATGAGGAGGAGGATGGTGAGTATGAGGATGTGTAGCATACGAAGAGGAAAGTGATGGTGAGGACGAGAATAAAGAGGAAGAGGATGGTAATGGCAAGCATGACGAAGGAGGATGAGGTGGAAGATGAAGATTATGAAGAGAAGGAGAAGGAATACGAGCATGGTGATGGAGAGGATGAGGAGGAGGATGATAAAGAGTATAAGGAGGAGGAGGAGGAGGAGGAACGGTAGGAGTGAGAGGATGGTGATGAGGAGGATGATGAAGATTATGCAGGGGAGGAGGAAGATGATAACGATTGTGAAGAAGAGGAGGAGTACGAGGATGGTGATGGAGAGGATGATGATGAACATTATGAAAAGGAGGAGGACGTGTACAGTATGTGGATGGTAATGGTGAGGACGATGATGAAGATGATTATGAAGAGGAGGAGCATGAGGATGATGAAGATGACGAGGACGAGGATGACCTGCACTGACAGCGGGGTTTTCCTCTGCTCTCTCACTGGCAGTGTGATGTTTCGGCTGTGTTCCTCTTCGCTGTGCTCATACTGTACAAAATACATCCATCACTCAGGAGTCTGAGGGCTTTAGGACCATGCGGTGTTTCCATGGGGAGGAGGTGAAATGTAATGATTAATGACATCACCCTCAGCAGGTGTGTGTGTGTGAGGGTTTAACCCATGTGGCAGCCACGCGGTCCACTTGTGTTCTGACCGTAGCGTTTTATTTCCTTGCTATTTCATGATCTTAAATTTAGGTGAAGACGTGTTGACAGTTTGTCCATTCAGTTTTAATGCAGAAAGACACACACGAGTGGAAGACACGCCCGCCGCTGTGACCATCAAAAGTGTCCAGTTTGATCAGTGGTAACGCGTTCTGAGCGTATTGACTGGATCTGTCATCCACTGTGTTCTTCATAAGATGTTATGGCTGAACATCTGTTTTCTCACGTCTCCCCTCTCTGTTTGTAGGATTGACCGGAAGAAGGACAAGACGGACAGGAAGATCCTGGACAGTCAGGAACGGGCATTCTGGGACGTGCACAGGCCAGTGGTGTGTGTAGATTATGGATTTCCTGATCGGTAGAAACAGTAGGAATGACTCATATGAGCCTTTCAGTTCAGCACACACACACACACACACACACACACACACACATCCTTAACACACGTGTACTCTTCTCAGGTGAGAACATGTGGAAATCAGGAAACACACGAGTACAGGGAGAACACAAATATCACTGGAACCGAGAGGATGTGGGGAACCCAGTAAACACAAAGAATATAGGGAAGAGAGAGAACACAATGATGGGGGACACAGACATCACACAGGACACAGGGAACGCAGAGAACGCAGGGAACATGGGGAACTCAGGGAACACAGAGAACGCAGGGAACATGGGGAACACAAGAGAAAGCAGGGAACACAGGGAGCTGTGGGGAACACTGAGAATGCTGGGAATGCAGGCGACATTGGGAACACTGGGAGGAGGACACAGGGACTGTGCGGAACACAGGGAACATGGGTAACAAAGACAATGCAGGAGGCAATAGGGACACAGGGAACATGGGGAACACATAGAACATTGGGAACATGGGGAACACAGATAATGCAGGAGTCATTGGAAACCCAGGGAACTCGGGAACACAGGGAACTCGGGAACACAGGGAACTCGGGAACACAGGGAACTCGGGAACACAGGGAACTAGAAAACACAGGGAACTAGGGAACACAGGGAACTCGGGAACACAGAGAACTAGGGAACACAGAGAACTAGGGAACACAGGGAACTCGGGAACACAGGGAACTAGGGAACACAGGGAACTAGAAAACACAGGGAACTAGGGAACACAGGGAACTAGAAAACACAGGGAACTAGGGAACACAGGGAACTAGGGAACACAGGGAACTAGAAAACACAGGGAACTAGGGAACACAGGGAACTAGAAAACACAGGGAACTAGGGAACACAGAGAACTAGGGAACACAGGGAACTAGGGAACACAGGGAACTAGAAAACACAGGGAACTAGGGAACACAGGGAACTAGGGAACACAGGGAACTAGAAAACACAGGGAACTAGGGAACACAGGGAACTAGGGAACACAGGGAACTAGGGAACTAGGGAACACAGGGAACTAGAAAACACAGGGAACTAGAAAACACAGGGAACTAGGGAACACAGGGAACTAGGGAACACAGGGAACTAGGGAACACAGGGAACTCGGGAACACAGGGAACTAGGGAACACAGGGAACTAGAAAACACAGGGAACTAGGGAACACAGAGAACTAGGGAACACAGGGAACTCGGGAACACAGGGAACTAGGGAACACAGGGAACTCGGGAACACAGGGAACTAGGGAACACAGGGAACTAGGGAACACAGGGAACTAGAAAACACAGGGAACTAGGGAACACAGGGAACTCGGGAACACAGAGAACTAGGGAACACAGGGAACTCGGGAACACAGGGAACTAGAAAACACAGGGAACTAGGGAACACAGGGAACTAGAAAACACAGGGAACTAGGGAACACAGGGAACTAGAAAACACAGGGAACTAGGGAACACAGGGAACTAGGGAACACAGGGAACTAGAAAACACAGGGAACTAGAAAACACAGGGAACTAGGGAACACAGGGAACTAGAAAACACAGGGAACTAGGGAACACAGGGAACTAGGGAACACAGGGAACTAGAAAACACAGGGAACTAGAAAACACAGGGAACTAGGGAACACACGGAACTAGAAAACACAGGGAACTAGGGAACACACGGAACTAGAAAACACAGGGAACTAGGGAACACAGGGAACTAGGGAACACAGAACTCGGGAACACAGGGAACATGGAGAACATGGAGAGCGCTGAGATCTTGGGAAACATTAAGTTCATGGGGAACACAGGGAAGATGTTGAGCTCGAGCCTGAAAAAGAGAAAAGTGAGAAATGTTTTTTGTTTATTTTGACCTGCAGCCAGGCTGCGTCAATACCACTGAAATGGACATCAGGAAGTGTCGGCGCATGAAAAATCCCCAGCGAGTTAAGAAGGTAAAGTGTGTGTGTGTGTGTGTGTGTGTGTGTGTGTGTGCGTGTGTGTGTGTGCGTGTGTGCGTGTGTATACATACTGTATGTGTGTGATTTTGTGGGCGCATGTGCAGTGCCTGAAAATAACACAGACACAAATGGCATCAACAAATGTTTTTATTTCTGTTGTGATGGTGTGAAATTGGGGTCATGTCTCTGTGTGTGTGTGTGTGTGTGTGTGTAGTCAGTGTATGGAGTGGCAGAAGACACTCAGACACAGAGTCCTGTACACACACACGTTCAGCAAAGCAGAAAGGACACTAAGGAGGACGTCGAGAAAGAGGTGTGTGTGTGTGTGTGTGTGTGCGTGTGTGTGTGTGTATTTGTCTCTGTGTGTGTGTGCGAGAGAGAGATAGTGTACATAATACTGAAAAGACAGTAATGTTGGAAGCGTAACATCTTATTTCCTGCAGATTGTATTCCTGAACACTCAGCTTGACAGACACTGTATGAAAATGTCCAAAGTGGCAGAAACGTGAGTGAAACAGATTTACTTTTTTTCTTTCGATGCCAATGAACGGGTTTGAGTTCTTTGTGCTTTTGTCTGAACGATCTGTTCAGTCTTTACAGTCTGCTGTACGTTTTCACCAGCTCCATTTTCTACATTTCAGCCCTTTAACATTAAAAGGCCTTAATGATTAATGATGTCACCGCTTCATTTTCATTTGCCGTAATTTGTCTTTCCATCACCCTTAAGATTTTTTTATCATTCTGATGTAAGAATTTGAGCACAAATGTGTAAACTCCAAAAAATAAATAAATAAATAAATAAATAGGAAGAGGAATGGACAGACGGACAGATTGACAGACAGGTGACTAGAAAGATGAATCGATACATGGAGTTATAAATTGATAGACATTTAAATGGATAGACATAGTGACAGACAGACGGACAGACAGACAGACAGACAGACAGGTTAATTGACACATGGATAGATGGACAGGCTGGTAAGACAGATACAGTGGTGTGAAAAACTATTTGCCCCCCTCCTGATTTCTTATTCTTTTGCATGTTTGTCACACAAAATGTTCCTGATCATCAAACACATTTAACTATTAGTCAAAGATAACACAAGTAAACACAAAATGCAGTTTTTAAATGAGGGGTTTTATTATTTACGGAGAAAAAAAATCCAAACCTACATGGCCCTGTGTGAAAAAGTAATTGCCCCCTGAACCTAATAACTGGTTGGGCCACCCTTAGCAGCAATAACTGCAATCAAGCGTTTGCGATAACTTGCAACGAGTCTTTTACAGCGCTCTGGAGGAATTTTGGCCCACTCATCTTTGCAGAATTGTTGTAATTCAGCTTTATTTGAGGGTTTTCTAGCATGAACCGCCTTTTTAAGGTCATGCCACAACATCTCAATAGGATTCAGGTCAGGACTTTGACTAGGCCACTCCAAAGTCTTCATTTTGTTTTTCTTCAGCCATTCAGAGGTGGATTTGCTGGTGTGTTTTGGGTCATTGTCCTGCTGCAGCACCCAAGATCGCTTCAGCTTGAGTTGACGAACAGATGGCCGGACATTCTCCTTCAGGATTTTTTGGTAGACAGTAGAATTCATGGTTCCATCTATCACAGCAAGCCTTCCAGGTCCTGAAGCAGCAAAACAACCCCAGACCATCACACTACCACCACCATATTTTACTGTTGGTATGATGTTCTTTTTCTGAAATGCTGTGTTACTTTTACGCCAGATGTAACGGGACACGCACCTTCCAAAAAGTTCAACTTTTGTCTCGTCTGTCCACAAGGTATTTTCCCAAAAGTCTTGGCAATCATTGAGATGTTATTTAGCAAAATTGAGACGAGCCTTAATGTTCTTTTTACTTTCAACAATATTTTTATTGGTTTTAACAGGGATAAAACAGGGTAAACATGTAATATTTTAATGCAGGTTTTATAATCCCCTTATAAACCCTATAGCACCCACCCCGTCCCTCCCCGACTCCAAGCCAGTTTTACAAGGATATGAAAGGCTAAACGCCAGGCATTGAGAGAAACCAAAAAAGAAAAAAGAATATGGAGCTGGAAGTTTTTTGGTTCTACGTGCAAAAAAAAATAAATAAAGAGGAATAAAAAGGGGAAAGAAAGCAAACAAACAAGTAATTAAATAAGACAGGAATCAAACTATAAATGTATATGAAAAAAGTGAAGGAAGGGCCCCCACACCTGTTGAAATTTAAAGTCTGAGTAATGAATTGAGTAGTGAATCTTCTCCAGGGACAGACAGGACATGATATCTCTGAGCCACTGGGCGTGAGTGGGTGACGTGGCATCCTTCCACTTGAATAAAAGAGAACGCCTGGCCAGAAGTGTCGCAAAAGATAACCATCTCTTTTTGGCTGGACTTAGACTCTTACCCTCTTCTCCAGTGACACCAAAAAGAGCAATCAGAGGGTCTGGTTCAAGATTGCAATTCAATATGAAGGACAGGGTCTTAAAAACATCCCTCCAGAATTTTTCCAAATTCGGGCATGTCCAGTACATATGAATAAGAGACGCCTCTCCACTTTTACATTTATTACAGCAAGGATCAATGTCTGGGTAGAAACGGGAAAGTTTAAGTTTGGAGAAATGAGCCCTGTGTACAACCTTAAACTGTAATAAAGAGTGGCGGCACATAAGGAGGTTGAGTTGATAAGTTTAAGAATTGAATTCCAAGTGTCATCTGATAGTGACAAATTTAAATCCTTCTCCCAAGCAGTTTTAATTTTACACAGAGGGGTGTGACTCGAAGCCATCAATCCACCATAAATAGTGGATATTAGGCCTTTACGCAGCGGAGACAAACAGAGGAGATTATCTAGAATATTTGCAGCAGGAGCCTCAGGGAAATTTGGTATTAAAGAGCGAATGAAGTGTCTTACTTGCAGATATCTGAAAAAATGAGAATTGGGTAGGTTAAACCTTTCGGAAAGCTGTTCAAATGATGCAAACTTATGGTCAACGAACAGGTCCTTGCAAAGCTTGATGCCCTTATTGTACCATTCCTGAAACACTGAGTCATGTAAAGAAGGCTGGAAGAGATGGTTAGAGACGATAGGACTGGACAGAGAAAAGCCCAGAAGACCGCTGTGCTTTCTGAACTGAGCCCATACTCTCAAGGTATGCACCACTACTGAGTTATTGATTAATTTAATTGAGGGGATGGGGAGAGCAGATCCAAGGAGTGCAGAGACAGAGAGATTTTTGATAGACTTTATCTCCATTTCCACCCAGGCAGGCCGATTAGGTTGGTTATGAAAATATGACCAAAAAATGACAGAACGAATGTTTGCTGCCCAGTAGTAGAGCTGAAAATTAGGTAGAGCCATGCCACCGTCTCTTTTAGATCTTTGAAGTAGGGACTTATTCAATCGTGGATGTTTACCTTTCCAAAGGTAAGAAGATATAATTGAGTCTAACGCGCCAAAGTAAGATTTGGGAATAAAAACAGGTACAGACTGAAAGAGATATAAAAATTTAGGGAGAATCCTCATTTTAATGGCATTAATGCGGCCCACCAGGGACATGGACAGTGGTGACCATCGTCCCAAGTCCTTTCTTGTTTGGTTCAACAACCTAATAAAATTTTCTTTAAAGAGGTGTTTATGTTTCCTTGTGATTGTAATACCAAGATAGGTAAACTGATTTTTCACTATGTTGAATGGAAAATTGTGCATACCAGTTATTACTGCTGTGTTATCTAGCAGAAAAAGTTCGCTTTTGTGCAAATTTAATTTATATCCTGAAAAATAGCTAAATTCCCTGAGCAATGACAGCACATGTGGCAGAGAGGAGACTGGATTCGATAAAAAAAGTAGAAGATCATCTGCATAAAGGGAAACTTTATGTTCTTCTCCCTGCCTCCAAATCCCAGATATATTTCTACAGCTACGGAATGCGATTGCTAGTGGCTCAATGGCGAGGTTAAAGAGCAATGGGCTAAGGGGACACCCCTGACGAGTTCCCAGCTGAAGACTGAATGGTTGAGACTGTTGAGCATTTGTCAGAACTGAGGCAGTAGGGCTTGAATATAATAATTTAACCCAAGTGATAAAACTTGGACCAAAATTGAATTTTTCTAAAGCCCTGAATAAATACTCCCATTCCACACGATCAAAAGCCTTTTCAGCATCCAAAGAAAGGACACACTCAGGGGTCTCCTCTGATGGTGTGTACAAGATATCCATAAGGCGTCGAATGTTAAAGTAAGAATAACGATTTTTAACAAAACCGGTCTGGTCCTCAGATATAATTGAGGGTAGAACATTCTCTAATCTACGAGCCAAGACTTTAGCAAGGATTTTAACATCCACATTAAGAAGAGAGATTGGTCTATATGAGGAGCACTCTGTTGGGTCCTTATCCTTCTTTGCTATGAGGGTGATGCGAGCCTCATTAAATGACGCAGGCATCTTACCTTGCTTGAAAGATTCAGATAGAACCAAAGCTAGTTGTGGTGCAAGAGGAGAATGATTTGAAAAACTCTGCAGGGAACCCGTCAGGACCCGGGGACTTACCAGATTGCAATGAGGAGATAGCTGAACTGATTTCCTCTTGTGATATAGGCTCTTCTAATCTTAATCTAGAATCAGGGGACAGTGTTGGGATATTTAGTTGAGTCAAGAAATTTTCAACTGAACTATGGTCCTTTGGGAACTCAGAAGTATATAATCGAGAATAAAAATTCCTGAATGCATCATTAATTTTAGAATGGTCCGTAGTGATGGTACCATCCTCCATCTGAATTTTCGTAATTTGTTGCTGTGCTCTAAATCCTTTTAACTGATTAGCTAAAAGTTTCCCAGATTTGTCACCATGAATGTAAAATTGGCTCCTACTCTTTAATAATTGCCGTTCAATTACATGCGTTGAAATAAGTTCAAACTTAGTTTGCACTTCTACGCGTTTTTTATAGAGATCGGGGTTTTTAAATAGAGCATACTGCTGGTCAATTTCTTTAATTTGGTTGGTCAAATCTTTTCGTTCTTTATATGCCTTCCTTTTCATATTTGCAGTGTATGAAATTATCTGTCCCCTGAGGTAGGCTTTCAGAGCATCCCAAACAACTAAACGTGACACTTCAGGTGTTTCATTTGTGGTGAAGAAAAAAACGATCTGGTCTTCCATAAATTTTACAAAATCGTCCTCCATCAGTAACGATGAATTAAAGCGCCAATGTTTAGTAACTTGAGGGAGATCTGGAAGTTTTATAGACATAACCACTGGAGCGTGATCTGATATCACAATGCGCTGATAAGCACAAGAAGTAACCACTGGGATCAGTTGATTATCTATAAAGAAATAATCAATTCTGGAGAAAGTATGATGGACATGTGAGAAAAAGGAGTATTCTCTCTTTTTTGGATTAAGGAAGCGCCATATGTCAGAGATACCAAAGCTGCAGAGATAGGACTGAAGTAGCGTAGCGGATTTACTCAGAGGTATAGGATTGGGAGATGACCTGTCAAGTGATGGATCTAAACAGCAGTTAAAGTCTCCCCCTAATATGAGAGAGTATGAGCTCAGATCAGGCAGAAGAGAGAAAAAATGTTCAAAGAAGGAGACATCGTCATAATTAGGGGCATATAAATTAGCCAACACTACATTAGTATTAAATAACTTCCCTGAAACAATGATATAACGACCTTGTATATCTGTAATAACATTATGATGCTCAAAACATTATGATGCTCAACATTATGATGCCATGTTCGACTCCAACACCATCGTTAAGTTTGCTGACGATACGGTGGTGCTGGGCTTCATCTCCAACAACGATGAGTCGGCCTACATAGATGAAGTGGAGAACCTGGCACTATGGTGTGAAGAAAACTGCCTCCGACTGAACGTCAGTAAGACGAAGGAGCTGGTGGTGGACTTCAGAAGGGGACAACTGGACCACAAACCCCTCATCATCAATGGAGCTCCAGTGGAGAGAGTGAGCAGCTTCAAGTACTTGGGCGTCCACATCTCCGAGGATCTGACTTGGACTGAGCATATCTGTGCTCAGACGAAAAGGGCAAAGCAGCGTCTGTACCACCTGAGGCAGTTGAGGAAGTTTGGGGTTTCCCCTGCTGTCCTTAAGGCTTTCTACTCGGGTGCTGTTGAGAGCATCCTAACACAGAACATTTCATCCTGGTTTGGGAATAGTTGTGTACAGGACAGGAAAGCCCTCCAGAGAGTGATCCGGGCAGCTGAACGCTGCTGCAGGTTAACTCTCCCCTCCATGCAGGACATCTACACCAGGAGATGTAAAACCAGGGCAGCTCGTATCATTAAGGACTTGTCGCACCCCAATAACGGACTGTTCAAACTTCTGCATTCAGGCAGAAGGTTCCGGGTCATTATGGCCAAAACGGAGAGACTCAGGAGGAGTTTTTATCCACAGGCGATTAGACTCCTCAACCATGATGGGCCACTCTCCCGTTCATAAGACTGGTAACAGTTCATCCACACACTGCTGTGCTGACATTCCACACTGCACACTGCACTTTAGTCTGGACTGTAAGCATCACTTGCACTAACATCTTTATCCTGCTCAGATACACATTTTATTATTATGTTTACATTTGCACCTTTTTTTTTTTTTTTTTTTTTTCCCCTCTATTTCTATTTCTATTTATAGATTATTTCTTTTGTTTCTTGTTATTTGCACAAAGTAGGAGCGGTTCAGGATACATTTCACTGCGTGTTGTACTTGTATAACTATGCATGTGACAAATAAAGAATCTTGAATCTTGAATCTTGAATCTTGAAAAGAGATGTTTGGGTTAATGAGAATTGAGACACCCCTAGCTTTGGCCTGAAAGGTTGAGTGGTAGTGCTGCCCACCCCAGCGCGACATAAGGCGAGAATTATCAGAACTGCGAATGTGAGTTTCTTGTAAAAATGCGATTGCAGTGTTAAGTTGTTTAAGGTGTGAGAGCACCTTCCTTCTCTTCACCGGATGGTTTAAACCCTTAACATTCCAGCTCACAAAGTTTAAAGAACTATTCATTCTCCCTAAGAGAAAATGCAGATAGATAAACATGAATAACACTGAGATGCCTAACGTCAGCCTTAAAGTGTAAAACACAGAACAACGTGTTAAAAATACACAGTATACAAAGAACTAACACAATACTGGCTTTGGAGATCCCCCACCCCTGCTCCACACACCCCTGCTCCACACCCCTCCCCCCCACACACCCCACTACCCCCCAAAAAACAAAGATAGCTGCTAACAAACAGAGCAGCAAGCTCTTCCATTCCTCCATCTTCCACCCAACAAATCCTCCTGCCGCTAACCACCCCATCTTCTGCTCCGACACAACTTACAGAAACTAATAATTAAATATATAAATAAAACATTTCCACACTCCAATACTGAAATCTCTCAATGAGAGAAAAACACACCACCACCACCCCTCCCCCCACGTCACATTGTAACTCTAAATATACAAACATGTAAATCACACGTGATTAAAAATAGAAAAAATAGTGATATAAAAATAATAATAATAACCCCTTCACAGGTTTAACACAATACTCTTACCGGGAAAGACGTAAACATGGCCAGATTTTAGGTTAAAAATGGTACTTTCCTGAGAACCGTAGTATCGCGTATTAAAATAATAATAATAATAATATAGTGCACTACGTAGGTTTCGGCAGACTGTCTATGTGTTTCTGCGCCTCTTCTACCGAGCGGAGCCACTTCTTCTGTCCGGTAGAGAGAGTGATCCGGAGCCGCGCTGGATACAGCAGAGAAGGCCGGAGACCACGGCTGTATAACTCGCTCATTACTCCTCTATACTCGGCTCGCTGGTTTAAAACTTCGGGAGTGTAGTCTTCCACTATACGAAGCTGCTGACCGCGGTATTCCAGCTTCCCTCTCCGCCGAGCCTCCCGAATCAGAAGGTCCTTCACCTGGTGCTGGTGTACACGGAGAATGACGGGCCGAGGTCTCTGTCCTGAAGCGGGTTTAGATGCAGGTATTCGGTGGGCTCGGTCAATCTCCGGCGAGGATGGCAGCGTTTCAGTCCCAAACACCTCGCACAGAAACTTGGAGAAGAACTCGGTAGGGAGTCCACCTTCAGTACCTTCCGGGAGACCCAGAACACGCAGGTTTTGTCTCCTGCTCCGGCCTTCTAAGTCTACAACTTTGGCCGTTAACTTTGAGTTGTTTTCCCGAAGTCCGGAGCAGATGTTCTCCAGCTCCGTCACACGCTGACTCAGGTCGTCTGTAGCGAGTTCTAATGACGGTAAGCGCTGTCCATGGTCCGCTACTTGGGCCTGAATCTGGTCCAGTTTAATTTCTAATAAACTAAACGAGGATTTAAACTCCGCCGCTAACGCATCACGGTGTTGCTCCAACAGCGCAGAGATAGCCTCGACTGTTAGAGGAGTCGCAGTGTCGTCCTTTTTCACGGCTTTAACACTCCTGGTAGCCATCGCAAATGAAAAAACATATAACCGTGGGGTAGAGTACAAAGTTATTGTCAACTAAGATTTTAATTTAACATTTAAAGACGAATAAGGGAGTGAAGAAATTCGAAACTGTCGGAGCACCTAACCAACACGTCCTACTCCATGTGGCTGCTAACCGGAAGTCCTTAATGTTCTTTTTGCTTAAAAGTGGTTTGCGCCTTGGAAATCTGCCATGCAGGTTGTTTTTGCCCAGTCTCTTTCTTATGGTGGAGTCGTGAACACTGACCTTAATTGAGGCAAGTGAGGCCTGCAGTTCTTTAGATGTTGTCCTGGGGTCTTTTGTGGCCTCTCGGATGAGTTGTCTCTGCGCTCTTGGGGTAATTTTGGTCGGCCGGCCACTCCTGGGAAGGTTCACCACTGTTCCATGTTTTTTCCATTTGTGGATAATGGCTCTCACTGTGGTTCACTGGAGTCCCAAAGCTTTAGAAATGGCTTTATAACCTTTACCAGACTGATAGATCTCAATTACTTTTGTTCTCGTTTGTTCCTGAATTTCTTTGGATCTTGGCATGATGTCTAGCTTTTGAGGTGCTTTTGGTCTACTTCTCTGTGTCAGGTAGCTCCTATTTAAGTGATTTCTTGATTGAAACAGGTGTGGCAGTAATCAGGCCTGGGGGTGACTACAGAAATTGAACTCAGGTGTGATAAACCACAGTTAAGTTATTTTTTAACAAGGGGGGCAATCACTTTTTCACACAGGGCCATGTAGATTTGGAGTTTTTTTTCCTCCTTAATAACGTAAACCTTCATTTAAAAACTGCATTTTGTGTTCAATTATGTTATCTTTGACTAATAGTTAACGGTTTTTGATGAGCAGAAACATTTAAGTGTGACAAACATGCAAAAGAATAAGAAATCAGGAAGGGGGCAAATAGTTTTTCACACCACTGTATATACAGAAGAAGACAAACAGACAGATACATGAACAGACAGATAAAAAAGACAGACAGATACATGAACAGACAGACAGACAGACAGACAGACAGATGCATAAATAATTGTACAGACAGATGGACTGACAGACAGACAGGAACACCAGCTTTACCAGAGAGACAGATATAAGAATAGGTAGTGAGGCAGACAGACAAATAGACAGATGGATGTGCACATAGACAGACAGATAAAGAGATAGTTAGCTATAAGAATGGAAAGACAGACAGTTAGATGAACAGACAGACAGGCTGAAAGACAGACAGTTAGATGAACAGACAGACAGGCTGAAAGACAGACAGTTAGATGAACAGACAGACAGGCTGAAAGACAGACAGTTAGATGAACAGACAGACAGGCTGAAAGACAGACAGTTAGATGAACAGACAGACAGGCTGAAAGACAGACAGTTAGATGAACAGACAGACAGGCTGAAAGACAGACAGTTAGATGAACAGACAGACAGGCTGAAAGACAGACAGTTAGATGAACAGACAGACAGGCTGAAAGACAGACAGCTAGATGAACAGACAGACAGGCTGAAAGACAGACAGTTAGATGAACAGACAGGCAGGCTGAAAGACAGACAGCTAGATGAACAGACAGACAGGCTGAAAGACAGACAGTTAGATGAACAGACAGACAGATGAACAAATAGAACGACAGATAGATTGATGGACAGATGTGTTGAAATTACAGAAGGGGGTGTGGCCTGGATCAATATGTAATAAGGAGGTGTGGTTATGAGTCATGTGACTCATCTAGTTTACTGTACAGTTGTTTTATTTCGCTTTTTGTTTGCCGTTGCTGAATTGATTATTGTTCGTCGTATGTTCTAATCTATTAGAGGTCAAATAATTTAGTTTGTATTTATTTATCTTTGGATGAAGTCGGCTGTAGATACAGTTGAAGAAAGGTTAAAATAGGCTAAAATCCACACAGCCAGTGCGTTTCTATGCTGTGATACGAGAGATCGTGTGTGTCTGGATCAGAATATACTGTAGCTGGTGACCTTTAAACCCCTCATGCACTGTTCCTCATGAATCAGTTCATTCTGAAGTGATTCTGAAGTTTTTCTCTCCGGCAGGCTGATGAGCTACACCGAGCAGTACCTGGACTACGACCCGTTCGTGTCCGCCCCGGAACCCTCCAACCCCTGGATTGGAGATGACACCACTTTCTGGGAGATGGAGGGCAGGTTCGAGTCTTCCACCTCCACCACACTCTCTATATCTCTGGCTTTAGTTTTTGCTCTTTCAGGATCTGATACATTATGATGATATGAGCTTTAAAGAAACTATAAGATGATGAGAAAGTTCAAGTTGGAACGAGTGAAGTGTCTCAGAGGACAATGTAGGCGTTAATCCCAACATCCTTTAAATATAGCTCGGCTTGGTCTTCAGGGCTGCAGACGATCAGGATAAATGATGGAGAAATTAATTTTCCCCGAAGCATTTGAGTCGCTGCAGTGATGATTTATTCAGTGTGATTAATTACAGGTTAAAATAAGGCGAGGTGATGGACATTTATGAGGAGAAGAGATAAATTCATCCTCTCGCTCTCTCTCTCTCTCTCTCTCTCTCTCTCTCTTTTTTATTCTTTTCATCCGTCTCTCAGCAAAGACCCGAGCCAGCAGAGGGTGCGGAAATGGGGCTTTTCTTTAGATGAGGCTTTGAAGGATCCAGTCGGCCGTGACCAGTTTCTCAAGTTCTTGGAGTCGGAGTTCAGTTCAGAGAACCTGCGGTGAGCTTTTTAATTTTTTCTTTTCTTTTCATCTTTCTTTTTTCTTCTCAAATCTTCTTCCCTTTCAACGATGCTCAGTTCCTGGGCTCAGGTATGAAGTGAACTTCATATATACTGTATATATCAGTTCAGAAGCTATCTTATATATCTTTAGGTTTATATACAGTATACAGGCTGTACTGGAACAGTATCGTGTCGAGTGTGTTTGTAAAACCCATCGAGCTCCATGATGATGAAACTGTCTCTCATGAAGACCTTCAGAGGAGAACGAGACCAGAACTGACGTTCATTTAGAGACACCAGCCTCAGAAATCACCCATTAACCTCAAACAGCACCTCAGATTAGAGGCGTTATGAAGCTTTACAGAGCAGAAGTAGCAGATGAACATCTCAATATCAACTGTTCAAAGGAGATTATTGTGGATTTTGGAGAAACGCCTTCAGTATTGCTTTACAGTGTAGAAAGAAATAAACATCAGGAACGACCGTGGAGGTAGAAGGCGTGTCAAGATTCAAAGAACTTTATTAATCCCAAAGGGAAATTGCTTATGCTCGGTTACAGGTGCTCACAGTTGTTAACTAAGGTCCAAAACGTTGACTTGTAGGTTATGCAGTATTTTGAGTATTTTGTATTCTGGTATTTTAAACTCATGAAATTGCAGCCCCTCATTTTCTAATTATATGTTTAGCATCAGCAAAAATGCTAATTTCTAAATTCACATTGGTGTCCAGGCCTGCTAGTCCCTGCCGGTAATAAGAGGCCGGTTTAGTGAGTCAGATAGACCAGTGGGTGTCTGTGTGTGCGGCCAGTCTGGGACAGGAAGGGCCTGAAGTGTGCTTTCGAGATAACGTTGGAGGTCAGCGAAACCTCGAGGCGAGCATGAAAGAGATAAAACCGTTTCCTGGGTCTATTCACGCTTCTGTCCTGCCTGCCGCTATCTCCCTGCCTGAATGGAATCGCTTCAGGGGGCGCTGTCTCACACAGGCCTCGGCCACTTATGAAACCGTGAGCGGAGTGGATATGATATGGACTCCCGACTCTCTGGCTCTCCCTCGGGCTCCTTAATAGCTTAAAATGCTTCAATATTGCAAGCCGAGTAAGATCAATATAGATACGGCCGAGTGTAATGTGCGGACCGCGAGGGGAAAGTGAACATTTTGGCTATCCCTTCTTTCTCTCTCTCTATCTCTCTCTCTCTCTCTCTCTGTGTGTGCTAGTCCTGAGTACCGAATGTTCTTCCTGCAACTTGTGGTTTATGAGAGCACTAATGGAAAAAAGTACCACTCAGGCGTAATGTCACGTAATGTTCCAGTCCTCCATTTCATCAGGCAGCTCGGGAATACATTAAGGTCATGTTCAATTATTTATTTTTGCATTTCTTTATTATTATTAGTTTTGTTTTACCTGTAGAACCCTTTCTTTTTTTATTTGATTTGATTTTTTTTAGATAGATAGATAGATAGATAGATAGATAGATAGATAGATAGATAGATAGATAGATAGATTGAAAAATGAGCGTTGTGCACGCGTGTACTGTTTATTATAACACTGTGATCACGTGTGTGTGTGTAAAACATGTTTTATTTTGTGTTTGTAAGCATGTGTGTACAGTGCGTGTACTGTTTCTTATAACACGTGTGTACAGCACGCGTGTAAAGCAAAAGGAAATCTCATTACAGAGGTTAAAGATACATTTTCTCCGGCACTGTTTCAGCCTGTGTGTTACTTTTTTTAAAGGTAAAGTGCTGGTTAATTACTTTTATTTTTTATTTATATTTTGTGTTAATTATTTTTATGTATTTTTTGGGGGGCTGTGGAACGAATAATTTAAGTTTCCATTATTTCTTTTGGGAAAATTAAATTTGGTTTATGAGTGTTTTGGAATACGAGCCCACTTCCGGAATGAATTATGCACGTAATCCGAGGGTCCACTGTACAATAATATGTTATTGTTTCCATGGCAACAGCTTACCCATTGCTGTAAATGAATGTTATTGTTGTTGAGATTTTTTTGGGGGTGGAAGTGTGTTTATGGAACTTTTATTGAAGGAGTCTCCAGTGTCAGCACTTTGTAGCAGTCAGAGGGAAAGCAGTATCTTCACAAAGAGAGCTTTATACTTTGTGGCAGGGAAAAGTTTAGACATCAGCACAGCTAAAGTGGTTACTGTATGCTCCTGGTTAAAGATGTAAATTCCAGTGTCTGAGTTTGAGACTTTCCTGACTGAACCTCTTTACAGTAAGAATTAAGACCTGCTGTTCTTTTATTTTTAATAAAAAAATAAATAAGAATTCTATAAAGATTATGAATAAGTTGAGACTTCTCTGGGTGCCTCTTTTCCTCAGGTTCTGGTTGGCGGTGCAGGATTTGAAGCGGCGCCCCCTGCAGGATGTCTCCGCCCGGGCTCAGGAGATCTGGCAAGAGTTTCTGGCTGAAGGAGCTCCGAGCTCCATAAACCTGGACTCGCACAGTTACGAGAGAACCAGTCAGAATCTCAAAGACCCTGGACGCTACAGCTTTGAGGACGCACAGGTAAGAGAACTCGCTTCACGTGGCTTCTTGTTTTATAGAGGTATACTGTAATGTTCACCCCAGGGGAAGAAAAAAAGATGACACTTACTCATTGTCTATACTGCTATATCCTGTATACAGGGTCGCGGGGGGACAGGAGCCAATCACAGAGACTTAGGGCACAATGTGGGGTACATCCTGGACAGGGGGCTCACTCACTCACTAACTCACACACACACACACACACACACACACACACACACACACACACACACATACACTCACTCACACACTCACTCGCCCACTACGGGCAATTTGGGAACGCCAATCAACCTAAACTGCAGGTCTTTGGACTGTGGGAGGAAACCGGAGTACCCGGAGAAAACCCACCAATCACGAGGAGAACATGCAAACTCCATGCACACAGACCCCGTGGCGGGAATCAAACCCAGACACTGGAGGTGCAAAGCAACAGTGCTACTGTAACCACTCAATCATTATTATTAATTAATTGGCTGATTGATTAATTGATTAAAGTTATTTTCTGGCCTATAATAATAATAATCCATTATTATTATTATTATTATTGTGTAGACTTAAAAATTACTTCAGTCAGATGCAATAACTTAAATCATTAATTAATCGATTATTATTATTATTATTATTATTATTATTAATAATAATAATAATTCCAAAAGGACACCACAATTTAATTAGATTTTGTGTAGTACTTAAAAAAGTAATTTATTATTATTATTATTATTGTGTAGACCTAAAAATGACTTGCAAAAGGCTGTTATCAAAATTATTGGCACCCAAAAATCAATATTAAAGTTCATATTCATTGACGTTGACATGGCTGTGGCTCCATATACTGTATGGAAATGAGAGTAACTCAGGTGGGTGTGTCCTTAACACCATGTAAGGGGATGTCGGTAAGTCTTTATATCCATATATGGAAATAAGCCCTGCTTTGAGTGGGTGTGTCATTAAGAGCATAGATTGTGACATTGATTTGAATCCGTATATGCAAATGCTACCAGGAGAGTGGGCGTGTCTTTAAGACAAATAGATGGAGATATGGGTGCGTTTTTTAAATCAATTTGCAGGAGTCTTTAATCCGAGAGACAGAATGTCTCCGTGTGTTTATGATGTATAAGCGAACTCGATTTCTCACCTGACAGCGTTACTGAGCATCTCGCCAGTCAGCATCTGACCATCCTTGAGTTTTGAAGTTTCTACTTTTAGGATAATGTGGGAGCTGAAACCGTCGTCCTGTCGTCAAAGCTGAACACATTCTCACTCTTCCCACATCCATTATCTTCTCTTCCTCAGGATCACATCTACAAGCTGATGAAGAGTGACAGCTACACCCGGTTCTTACGCTCCAGCGCTTACCAGGACCTCCTGCTCGCCAGAAAGAAGGTGTGTGTGTGTGTGTGTGTGTGTGTATGAGAGAAATCCAAACCCAAAACACGTCACAGCCAAAGTTTACTGAATCCTGATGCTGATTTTTTTTTTAAACAGCCTGAAAGTGAGCAGGGTCGCCGCACATCTCTGGAGAAGTTCACCCGCAGCGTGGTGAGTGCGTCTGCAGTCTGTAGTGCACCAGACATCAACAGATAAAGAGACTCTATAAAATCATACTGTATATCGTAGCTATATATATATAAAAAAAAATAAATACATCGGATGACACAGTTCGTGCTTGACATTCTCTGTAGTTTCACTGAGATTAAAATATTCCTTTTATTTACCTGTAGTGGAACTCACTAAAGTTCGTTCACATGCACAGTAATGGCAGCGCAGCGCTATAGTTACAGCTGGACTAAGCCATTTACTGTAATTGCACTAATGTTTTTGTCATACGAGCATGGCATATACAGTACAGCGGCCCTGGAGCAGACAGGGTTTAGGGTCTTGCTCAAGGGCCCAACAGCAGCAACCTGGCGGAGCTGCGGCTCGAACCACCAACCTTATGATCAGGAACTCGGTGCCATAACACCCTGTCAGAGGTTCCCTCCTATCAGAAGTTCTGCAATCAAGATTCCCACATTTGGGGAATTCACAAGGTTTAGCGCAGGCCGAGTGCAATGGCTGAGTCTCGCCTTGGATGACGACCACCTTCTTGATCATCACATAATGTACTAATAACGCAGAATGGTGGGGTCCGGGTGCGAGTCCTGCCTCATAGTCTGTCTGCATGGAGTTTGTATGTTCTCTTCAAGCTTGGTGGGTTTCCACCGGGTACTCTGGTTTCCTCCAACAGTCCAAAGAGATGTTGAATACTCTAACTGGCGTTCCCAAATCGCCCGAAGTGTGTGAATGCGTGGGTGAATGTTGACCGGAGGTCCTATTACAGTCATAAAAATGGGAATAAATACAATACCATTGTCCTCCATGGTCTCTAGTTGGACTACAGAGGTTACTACAGAGGTTACTACAGAGGTGACTAGATGGACGAATGTTGCTGTTATTAAGGGAAATGGGATTGCAAGGTTTTAGGAAAAGTTGTGGTGACTCCCCTTCATCACACCACCTCATTGTTGATTATTTTTCCTCTAACTGCACAATGTTTTAGTCCTTATCTGTGCAACAGTTTCCATAACCACACTCGCAAATCCAAACGCATGACCCAGTGACTAATAAATAATTGAATTGTAATAAAATGTTCAATTAAGTTCCGTTTAACTGTAAATCCAAGACAATTCGCCTAAAATCATAGACTCCCCAAGACTATTCTAGTTCATTCATTTAAAAAATACATTTTAAATATACGGAGATTCAGGACCAATGTTTTATGGTGTATTTGTTCACGTGTTGTTTCAGGGTAAGTCTCTGACGGGGAAGCGTCTGACGGGCCTCATGCAGTCGTCCTGACGAGCCCCGGGCCGTGATTAACCTCGTTCAACCCAGACGAGGAGGCAGAGGAAGCGGCCTGGCGCTGTACGCACGGATACAGCCGACTCACAGACCACCTGCTTCACCTCGTAGCTACAGACTCTACGGCATGCAATAAGTCAAGGAAAACCTTACAAACCAGGACCGTCTGTATTTAACCCGAATATATCCAAACCTCCGATATGAGACAACGACAAAAACGACTGCACATATGGTACGAATGTCAGGTTTTTATTTCTGTGTTCTCATTTTTCTTACCAGCAGTGACAAAGGGAACAAAAACACACACTGCTTCAATCGCTATTTAACCAGTCCGTCATCCTGTTCGTCCACTTTTCACCATGTGTGGAGTGAGCGTGAGTGGATGGTGGTGGTGGTGGAGGAGGAAGCCGAGCTTTCAGCCCCAAACATTCCATAAGGAGGTAAAGGATAAATAACAAGGGCTTGTGATGAGATGTTTCTCCATGAGGATTTGCACAACGTTGAACTCCAAGGGTCCAGGGTGTGGAGTGTTAAAGCACACACACACACACACACACGAACACACACGTACACACACACACACGCACACACACACACACACGCACACACACACAGAGCACATCTCAGCTTCATTTTCATTACGTCCCAGACAATCTCACTTGAAGCCTCTTCTGTGTTCCGCCGGGTTATCGGACCGAGCGTTTAAACAGGGTCGTGTCACAAGCGTACAATTAATCCAAGCAACTCTCCAGTGTGTTTATATGTCATGTGTCTATATAGCACATATGTAGTGTATGTATGATTACTAGGGACGAGATTCACCAGGAGACACCTGATATGGTGGTATCACGATACCTTGGTGTTCATTCGATTCGTATTGCGATTCTATCACGATTTTAAAATGCCCTGATATGAGGATTGATATTTTTTGAGTTCGTTACAATTCCAAACGAACTTCCTTCCACACAAGATGCTGTGCTGCCTGCCAAAGTATGAATAGTTTAGAGCGCCCCCTCCCTCCCTTCAGGATCATAGAGGAACTGCAGCATTTTACCGCCTCAAATCCAAACCTGTATAACTTCAAATACTATTCGAAATTATTGAAGTCAGTCTGGCGATATATAAGTTGCCACACAAAAGAATCAGGATATGTATTTTTAATAATGTTTTTCCCCGTTTGTAGTGATTACCATTAGGATGAATATTGCCATATTTGTATTTTATATATCATCAGGATGGAGTGATGAAACAGAGCATCGATGATTTTCCGAAAACAACATTAATGTTAAATCGGAAATGAAGAAATGAAATGAGATGTTTCAGAGTTGGATGAGAAATCAACTCGTAGATGAATTATGTATAGGAGAACTACAGACGGGTTCTTTTTTTCACAATTCAAGAAGTTTCAGAGCCACGGTGATTGGACATCAATTTAATGACAAAAAAAGTTGTAATATTTAAAAAAAAAAATACAATTGCAGTATGGCAAGGAAACACTCACAATATTTAAAAAATAATAGTAGTTCAAGAATTAAGTCATAAAATAATGCAAAATTGCAGAAAAAAAAGTCACAAAATAGTGAGGGAAAAAAATCATAATAAATTGAAAATAAAGTCAAGATAATTTGAGAATAAAATGTTTAGAATTTGACAATAAATTTGCAACATTAGGCGAAAAGTCTATACAAAATCATGAAAAAAAATGTCATAACCTTTTAGATGTAACATAATAATTTTTTGAGAATTAAATTTTAATACAGTAGTGCAATTTTTGAAAAATACATTTAGGGAAACTACTTTAGGAATTTTAGGGGAAATTTGTTATAATATTACAATAAAATGTTCAAATCAAAGTTGGAAATAAAGTTAAAAAAATTGGGAATAACATTGTAATAGTACACAAATAGATTTGCAAAATGTAGGAGTGGAAAAATTACAATATGACCAAAAACAACATTAACAAGTGTTACAGGAGTACAATATTACAATAATAATAAAAAAGTCATAAAAACACAACATTTCTATACTAAACATTTTGAGCGGAGTAAAGTTATAATATATAAAAGTGTTATTTTGAGAATAATGTTATAATATTACAAAAAAATGTGTTAAAATGTGACATTATTATTATTATTATTATTATTATTATTATGACTTAATTTTTGTAATATGATGATGGCTCTAAAACACCATCATAGGTTTAACTTGAGCTGAGATCAAATGATTTTCTGCCTTTAGAGCTACAGTGAAGTACATGAAGATCACTGATCTTTATTTCATCTCCATCACTGAGAGTCTGGACCGTAAAGCTAGGGTTCGTTAGTTTACTTATACAGCTGGAATCATTGGGTGTGTTGTTGGAGGCTGACAAAACACAATCCAGCTAACATTCAAAGTGTAAAAAGTTGCGTGACAGCAGTGTATAAGAGCTGCTTCGAGAGATGAACACAGAGTGAGAGCACAATGACTGGGGATTTAATCAAATATTCATTGAACCTGTGTATGAATTAATAGTACACGGTCTACCTTAACCTTTAATGTTAAACACTTTATCGAGCCTGTCTGCCAAACTGAAACTGTAAATATACTCTGAATGTACACACACACACACACACACACACACACACATTCTTCCCTTCTTAAGAGTCCCTGCCAACCCTAGAGGACCTCATATGCTCGAATGATGGTAAGGGTTCCAGTCCAGTGCTGCATCACTGCCAGAGACACATGGAGGGGGGGAAAGAAAGCAGACACTCCAAGGGTCTCGTCAGCCCCAGGATCAGCTCATCATCATCATCATCATCAGTGTGATGGGAGGAGACGCACCTGCGGGGAACTCTTCATCCCTCCTCCTGTCTTTTCCCGACGTACCGCAGTGTCGCGATACGAAGCGTGTAATGTAGTACATGTGTTAATTTATTTATACTCGCTGCAGCCAGTGTGCACATAGAGAATGCTGTGTAGAATATCCAGAGCGATTATTACTATTAGAGGCACAACGAGCACAAATCTATGCATGGGACATTTCTTAAAGGATTTTACAGCTTTTTTTTTTTTTTTTCCTTTTCCAGAGATAAAAATATTAGTAGGTGAAGATGATGATGAAGATGAGTAGAAGGGATGTCATGTCCTGAGTCAACCAATAAACAAAGTGCATCAAAGTACATTGATTCTTTTTGTCATTGTTGCTTTCATTTCTTTCATTTGGCAACCCATAGTCCAGAAGGACAGATCCTGGTGTATTTCATCAATCCTTGCCTACTTTTAAAATCTTTAAAATATGTTGTTTGGTTAATATTACATCTTTCAAGATCCTGAAGCTCATGGCCAGAAAAGTGTACAATCGATATTAAATGCTCAGCTCATTGTACGCGAAGTGCATCAACTTGAGAAATGCACAAATTTGGCTTTTGAGATTCACAAGTCATTAAATATGATGCTGTATTAAGGCCAATATAGAGGGCGAAGAATTTTCAAGTTTAAAACTAAAAAAAATAATTATATACACTACCATTCAAACGTTTGTGGTCACTTTCTAACTCCATGATGGTTCCTGATGTTTATTTCTTTCTACATTGTAAAGTTTTGCTGAAGGCGTCCAGAAACTGCATGAATCTCCTTTGAACAGTTGATATTGAGATGTTTCTGCTACTTCTGCTCTGTAAAGACTTCATAACGCCTCTAATCTGAGCTGCTGTTAATTGGTCATTTTTCAGGCTGATAACTCTAAATGAACTTCTCGTCTGCAGCAGAGGGAGGTTTTGGTCTCGTCCTCCTGGGACGGCCTTCATGAGAGACAGTTTCATTATGGTGCTGGACGGATTTTGCAAATGCACTTGACACAATACTGTTCTTGCAGGAACTATTACAGAAAGGCCGACCTCTGTGTCTTATAATAACAACTAACTGGTGTTTTTCTTGTTGTTACGTAATTACCTAATTCCATATGTGTTATTTTATAGTTTTGAAATACCCAGTATTGTTGTAGAATGTAGAAAATAAATCACTAAACAAAAACAAAGAAATTTGCAAGTGACCGCAAACTTTTGAACGGTAGTGTGTATAGAAATAGAGAAAAAAAAAATTGAGTTTAAAACTCAGTAGATTACAAGAAAATACTCTTTTCTGAGGAAAACAAACTTGATATTTTTGTGTTTAAAACTCGAAAAAATTTATGTTTTTTTTTTTTTTTGTCAAGGAGGAAACCGCGTATACACTTTGCACGGTCGGGCCACTTTGTTTTGCATCATGTGTGAAGATCTAATTAAACTCTACTTTTTTCCAGACACAAAAAAAGAGCGAAACTGGAAATGTTGTTTTACATTAAAAACCATTAAGACCATTTAATGCTTTATATGTCAAGAGTAGTATTTTAAAATCAATGTGAAATTTCACAGGGAGCCAATGCAGTGAAGATAGGATAGGGGTGATGTGCTCATACAGTATCTTCTGGTTCTAGTGAGGACTCTCGCTGCTGCATTCTGGACTAGCTGAAGCTTGTTTATGCACCTAACTGAACAACCAGACAGTAAGGCATTACAATAGTCCAACCTAGAAGTGATAAAAGCATGAACTAGTTTTTCTGCATCGTTTAGTGACTATATATTTCTTATTTACATTTAGGCATTTGGCAGACGCTCTTATCCAGAGTGACTTACATTTTTATCTCATTACACATCTGAGCAGTTGAGGGTTAAGGGCCTTGCTCAAGGGCCCAACAGTTGCAACTTGGTGGTTGTGGGATTTGAACCTGGGATCTTCCGAAGCGTAGTCCAATGCCTTAACCACTGAGCTACCCCTGACCCCAGGGGTTAAGGCAGATAACCCCTTATCTTGGCAATATTTCTGAGGTGAGAGGATGCTATCCTATATAAACACTATATTGTGTAAATTCCACACTGTGTCTTTTTGCCTTTGCCTCTGGATGGTTTATAAGAGCGACACTCCCTAATCTGTCTGCTGCCCTCCAGTGTCAACCAGTACAACGTTACACAGTTCATCGTTCACATACGGTATTAAATCATCAATTTCCCAACTTCCGTCTTTTTCAGTTCCATTTATTAAACTGCAAAGTATAAAAAGTGACCAGGACAACAATTCGGATGAGAAAGCAAAAGTAAACAAACAGGAAAAAATATCACTACAAAAAACACTTGACTGATTGATGATACATTAAAAAAAAAAAAAAAAAAAGACTTTAAACTCCATTGTCTCTCAGACTGTAGTCCTTTGCCAGGAAGAGATAAAATATTCAGCAGACGTGAGGACTGGTTTTGATAAATTGGCTCTGAAAATAGAGCTTCTAATGCATTATAGAGAACGCGGGAAGGGAAGGAGAAGAAGGTGAAGAGACGAGAACATGCGGACAGGAATAGAGAGACAAAAAGCAGGGATATCACTAATCATATGGAATACACACTCATCATGACCAAACTGTGACACTGTATATCGCAGTATATACTGTATCCTTGTGTAATGTACAGTATTTAAAGGGGCGGTACGTATGATCATTTCCACTGCCTTTAAAACTGAATTGAACCGGCTTCGTTCGGATTCGCTTTGTGAGGTAGATCTTCCAAGCGGAGTGTGTGTGACTTTGTGCGGTGTGACACGGATCATGAGAACCTCCGTTCTTGGTGTTCAGGGTTCTCCAAAAGCCGACGCCTTGTCCTTTAGTAAGTCCAAACAAAGATGGCAGCTCCAGCTTCCTGTGAACATTTATAGTATGGATTTATTAAGTGTGTGTGTGTGTGTGTGTGTGTGTGTGTGTGATGTAACAAAGTCTATAAGGGGGTTAATTAAGATCTTATTATTCGTTTATTAAACACTTTATTAGACACTGTGTATTGGAGTTATAGTCTTTATTTATAATTGCCATATACTGTATGAACGGCTAATACTTAATTTATTAGTTGTGATCATGTGTAAAGACTAATAAAATCTCATTATACAAATTATTAAGAATAACATAATACACTGAGTATCTAATCTAATAAGGATTTTAAATAAACTCTTATACATGATCCTTAAAATAAAGCTTTACTGATTCTTTTTTCTAATCTGAAGTTTACATTTTACATTACAGGATTACATTTTTAAATTACAATAAAATTGTATAAATGCATAATACATTAATATCAGAACATTTGAACTGGCAAATGGGAATAATGATAATGCACGAGGCTAATATTTTAACATTGCTAATATTTAACAATAATTGCCTAATACCATCTTTTCTATAATGTGGGTTGCCCCTTGTGGTCATTAAAGGTACTGCAGATGGGCCATGACAAATAATAATAACTAGAGAAGTTTTCATTTGCAATTGAGTTTGAAATTAATGAAATGCTAGGACTTGGACAAAACTTACGTTAAAGAATGAAAAACCTACCACGGTCAGTGAAATTATTTGAAACGGACAAAAGTACTAATAAATAGAAAACTCCATCCATCCGTCCGTTCGTCTGGTCAGGAACCTCTGTCCCATCTAGGGACCATGCAGGCTTTTATTCCGACCGACCAGAAGCCAGGTTCCTTTAGTAGACAGCTGTCTTTATTCTGCTTTGTTAATAGAAATATTCAGGTGTGTGTGTGTGTGTGTGTGTGTGTGTGTGTGTGTGTGTGTGTGTGTGTGTGTGTGTGTGTGTGTGTGTGTGTGTGTTGTGAGGTTTACCTTCAGGCGGCTGAGTCATGGGTGGTTTGAGGCAGTACATGTGATATCCTCGATCGCAGTCGTCACAGAACAGGAGCTGATCCTAAGACAGGAGACACACACACACACACACACTCACGTAACGTTTACAGAAAACACAGCAGTGTGGGACACACAACCATGCGACGAGCAGGACAGTATGAGCTCTTACGTCGTTCTCCGAGGTTCCGCACAGGCTGCAGGATTTACACTCGATACACTGCCACTGGTACGTCCTCACCGCCTGCATCATGTTCTCGGTGAACTGAAGGCAAGTCGGGTGGCCTGGACAGAGGAAGGAGCGAGAACGGGGAACGCAGAGGTCAGCGCGGGCGTTCTGTTACGCTATTAAAGGAGCTACGTGTACGGTGCTCCCTCTGCTGTCTGTAAGGCAAACTGCACTTACAGTGAAAACACTCACTATTGAAAATAATAAAGGTCGTTTTGCGTTACGCCGCGTTACAGTTACTATTAACGTCTAGACGGTTTCCTTAATATAAAACAACAAATCCAAAAGTGCTTGATTCCTCTTACATCACACCAAACTGCAACACTTGTATTTATTTGTTTATTTATTATCCATTATTAGCTACATTTAATGTTTATTTGAAATTTATGGAATGAGTCTCCAGTGTTACGCTTTTTACCATTTGGGGTTCAAACTTTACGTCAAGAGTTTACATTTTACAGTTTCTTAGTATCACTTCAAGCAGGTTATTATATATATATCTATATCTATTACGCTGTTATAACCTTCACTGTCCAGCAGTTATACAGTAAGTTGTTCCCACTATGTTAAAACTCCACTTGGAAAAGTTATGTCGCTTCATGATCAGGTGATACACCAAAAGCGCACCAAGCTACAAAGTCAGCTGTCATAATGTTGTAGTATAAATAAAGTGTCCTTACACTTTTGTAAATGCTTATGAGGGTTTATAACAGTTGTCATAACAGTCAGCGTGGAAAGTGGAATAAAGCAAAAATCTGTTCCTAAAGTCTGATTTATGTCAGCTGGCAATTTTTAAATGGAAAAAGGCATCCTTTATAAATAATATACATGTGTGTATGTTGGATATAAACACTTATATTGCCTAATAACACTTGTCTTGCCATTCTAATACATCATTCGTCCTGGAAATTGTGATGATGTCATGTTATGTTGATGAAAATCCAACTCAAATGGACATGAAAGCTGAAGGTAACCTGAAGGTCAAAAAGTCAGATGTTTATAAAGGGTTAATGAAAGCTGCTATGATATTGTACAGGTATATAATAATTCCTAATTCAGCTCCGACACATTCTGGGCTTTCTGTAAAATTCAAAAGACATCAAAGTAGAATAAACCGTCATTATGTCAAGTTATGCCTGTTAAAGTGAACCATTATAAATATTTATTTAGCATAAACGGCATCATACTGTAGCTGGAGTGTTCACGGCATCTTTACTGCATAGTTAGCAAGTGTAACTATAAAAGCTTATGTAGGTTAATGTCATGTAAATGTGGAATAATGTGGAATTTTTCAGCACAAAATACGGGTTAATGAAAATCTGTCACTTACTGTAGCTCAGATGTAGCATGTCTTGATGTTTTAATATGTTATAATTCTGCTCCACAAAGAATCATAAGACATACTTATTTCCCCCCAAAAAAATAAATAATAATAATAATAATATACTGTATATATATATATATATATATATATATATATATATATATATATTGGATGTCAAAATAAAAGGATGCAGTCTTTTGATTTTATAACTGATGCCTGTTAGCCTTAATTAATAAACCTTAATATATATTTATGTAGGCTAACGACAGTTCTCCTTGTGTTCTAAGAAACAACGCGGCACAGAAAGCATCGTAACACCCTGTACGATGAGAAGAATTCTTACAACTGTAACTAGAAATGCTTATGTCATATAAAATAATGTGGACTTTTTCAGGCCGAAACATGAGTAGTGTACAAGTGTGTGCATGTGGACGTACTGTATAAATATAAAAATCTAGTGTTTACAACAAACAATGCGTCTGTGTTAAGGCTTTATACTGTATATGCTTGAGTCAGTGCTTATTAGGTGTTTATTAAATAAAATGTAACTAAAATGCCTATGAACTGACGTAGAAGCATCCTGTGTCACATTAATGTCCAGGGAACGCCACTCATTCGCCCCGTATTTTACTGTTTTGTTGAATTTTTGTTCTGTACTTCTGATAGTCTCTTACCTCTCGGTGTTTTTCTTCCAGAACCTTCTCGCAGAACTTCTCAAACTGATTTGTCCAGTTTTTTTTTTTTTTAAATAAAACTCTCGTGATCTTGTCTACACTCTCTGCCTACAGATATTCTTATGTCTCCTCCACTATTATAAATCCACATTAGTTTATCAGTCATTAACAAAATTATGGCTAAAGAGTCTTTTTTGTCTCCTAACCCATTCTTCTTTACAGACGAAGCTGTATACTGCAGTCGCGCTGTAGAAACGATTGGAAATCCAATATCCAGGATGTAAAAAGTAATGATCTCCCCGAGCCTGGTGTTCTGCTCGTTTCTGTTGTCTATCTGCACTGCGAAGGAACACCGTCGTCGTCCGAGCGCAGCCCGTCCAGCTCGTCGTCCTCGAAGCCGCGGAAGGTGGAAGCCTCGCTTTCGGAAGTGTCGGCGAAATAGTCCCGAAGTCCCCCCGGGCTCGTCTGGCTCCGGTGTCCAGCTGACGTACGACAGACGTATCAGCATCGCAGCAGAAACACAACACAAGCGACAGACGTATCAGCCAGGCGTCACAACGCTTCAGTTAAACACATGAGGTCTGACGCATAAGGCCAAAAGCGACAATAAAGGTCATAACTGTTTTTCTTATCATTATTTATTTATTTATTTATTTATTTATTTTTTACTTATGCATCCTCTCTCTCTGTTTCTCTCTGTAAGCTCGTCTGTGAGCAGGAAAGTACAGCAGGTTAAGAATGAGTGACGCATCCACGGGACGTTAGAAAGACGGATCATTTAAAAATAAATAATGAAAAATGGAAATGGATGTAGAGTGGCGGTAAAATTATTATAAGTATTTTATGAGCTTGTTACAGTAGATGTAAAACCACTCGGATATTTCACGCTGAAACATGATGAGAGGCTTACACTTTCAAAATATACACACAGCATGAACACACACACACACACACACGGGATGAACAAAGCTGTCAGGTTCAATGTACAGCAACCTGTATACAGTACCAACTCTGGGAATTAACCAGGACAGACTCTTTAGGCAAACAAGCATAATATACTTTTATTGATCCCATAAAATTGTGAATTCTGGAATCCAGTTGGTCAGAAGGTATTGATTAATTTTCTGGCAGAGCAGCTCTGACAGTAGTGCAGGTTTATGTTGGTTAAGCTCATTCTAAACCTTATCGTTTCCATAGCAACAGCACGTCTTATAGAGCGAACGCTAAACATAAATGAATTAAATGTGCGTAATTGCTGATGTATGGTGGAAAACGTATGGTTAACGTTTCTTCTTCTAAGTAGACATTCATGGAAGGAGTCTCCAGTTCCAGCGCCTTTCAACAGTCAAAGTTTTCCGTCACTTTCAGGAGAAGAGTTTACACTCTGTAGTTTCTCAACATGTGTTTTGTTAATGAATACATTCAAAAGAGAGAAAAAAACAGGGTAGGGATGAAACTATTGTGTGTAGTTGCTGTATATTTAATAAATAAACTGAACTGTTACTGTTGTCGAATTGATGTGGTATAAGAGGAATAAAACATCCTAGGTTTTGCTATTTTAACACAAAAACCTTTGTGAAATACAGTAGAGATGCTCCTTCACTCGGGTTACATCTCGATAAACCCATCTTATGTTGAATATATCATAAGCCAAGATGTATTTAATACTGTACGTCTATCCTCCTTGACATCATGTCTTAACCTGTTCCACCTATTGTTCACAGCTGGGAAAACTCGTCTGGACTTGTCGTCTCCGTGCTGGACAGCTGGCGAGCTACTTTTCATTTTAAAAGTAATCGTCTTCCTTTCCTTCCTCTTATCAGATGTCATTCAAAATTCAATGTGTAGTTTCAACTAAATGCGCATCCTCACCATTGTAAAGTCGGAAAATCTAAAGTCGAACCGACACAGGTCACTGACTTTTGGCCTCTCAAAGACAAAACATGATGTGGATCAACTTGTGATGAGAATCTAAAACACAACCAAGTACCAACAAAATATGATTTTATGGTACACGTGTATGTAAACGTGAATGCAATGAAATGCTCGACACACACGGTGCGTTAAAATAAATGATGTTGATGGTGTATTTTAATTAATTAAGACAGACTTCAACCATGTTACTATCATACACTGTTTATTGTAGTGTAGAAACTAGTATCTATTATACAGTCACTACACTACAGTTTGTATACTGTACTGCATGTACTATATCATAGAGCAGTAACTGTAGTACAGTAACTGCAACTTGGAAACAATATAAAACTAACCATACAGTAGTATCATAACTGTAGTATACATGTAACTGTGTAGTAACTATTCTACGTTTTACTTTAGTAATAGTAACTGTTCTCTAGTAACTGTAGCCTAGTAACTGTAGCATAGCAACTGTAGCATGGTAACAGTAGTACAGAAACAGCGTGAATAGCAAATATAGCATAGTGTACCAGCTGTGTAACTTATCTACAGTAGTAACTAAAGACTGTAGTATAGTAGCTGTAGCATAGTAACTGTAGTATAGTAACTATAGCATAGGAACTGTAGTGTAGTAACTATAGCATAGGAACTGTAGTGTAGTAAGTGTAGTATAGCAACTGTAGCATGGTAATAGTAGTACAGAAACAGTGTGAATAGCAAATATAGCATACTGTACCAGCTGCGTAACTTACCTACAGTAGTAACTAAAGACTGTAGTATAGTAGCTGTAGCATAGTAACTGTAGTGTAGTAACTATAGCATAGCAATTGTAGTGTAGTAACTATAGCATAGGAACTGTAGTGTAGTAACTATAGCATAGGAACTGTAGTGTAGTAACTATAGCATAGGAACTGTAGTGTAGTAACTATAGCATAGTAACTGTAGTGTAGTAACTATAGCATAGTAATTGTAGTGTAGTAACTATAGCATAGGAACTGTAGTGTAGTAACTATAGCATAGTAACTGTAGTGTAGTAACTATAGCATAGTAATTGTAGTGTAGTAACTATAGCATAGCAATTATAGTGTAGTAACAATCATAGTAACTAGTGTAGTAACTATCAGAGTAACTAGTGTAGTAACTATAGCATAGCAATTATAGTGTAGTAACAATCAGAGTAACTAGTGTAGTAACTATCAGAGTAACTAGTGTGGTAACTATCAGAGTAACTAGTGTGGTAACTATCAGAGTAACTAGTGTAGTAACTAGTGTAGTAACTAGTGTAGTAACTATCAGAGTAACTAGTGTGGTAACTATCAGAGTAACTAGTGTGGTAACTATCAGAGTAACTAGTGTAGTAACTAGTGTAGTAACTAGTGTAGTAACTATCAGAGTAACTAGTGTGGTAACTATCAGAGTAACTAGTGTAGTAACTATCAGAGTAACTAGTGTAGTAACTATAGCATAGTAACTGTAGTGTAGTAACTATAGCATAGTAATTGTAGTGTAGTAACTATAGCATAGCAATTATAGTGTAGTAACAATCATAGTAACTAGTGTAGTAACTATCATAGTAACTAGTGTAGTAACTATCAGAGTAACTAGTGTAGTAACTATCAGAGTAACTAGTGTAGTAACTATCAGAGTAACTAGTGTAGTAACTATCAGAGTAACTAGTGTGGTAACTATCAGAGTAACTAGTGTGGTAACTATCAGAGTAACTAGTGTAGTAACTATCAGAGTAACTAGTGTAGTAACTATCAGAGTAACTAGTGTGGTAACTATCAGAGTAACTAGTGTGGTAACTATCAGAGTAACTAGTGTAGTAACTATCAGAGTAACTAGTGTAGTAACTATCAGAGTAACTAGTGTAGTAACTATAGCATAGCAATTGTAGTGTAGTAACTATCATAGTAATTGTAGTGTAGTAACTATCATAGTAACTGTAGCATAGTAACTGTTTAAGAGTAACTGTAGTATATGAACTACAGCATAGTAACTGTAGGATAGTAACTGTAGCATAGTAACTATAGCATATTAACTGTAGTGTAGTAACTATAGCATAGCAATTGTAGTGTAGTAACTATAGCATAGCAATTGTAGTGTAGTAACTATAGCATAGCAATTATAGTGTAGTAACTCTAATGAACCTCTACTACGTTATCTAGTAATTTAGAAACTGTAGTATAAAAAACACAGTATAGCAGTTGTAATATATTAACTGTAGCTTGGAAACTGTAGAATACAGTAGGTACTGTACTTTAGTATCTGAAGTGCAGTACCTGTATATACTGTAGTATCTCTAGCAAAATAACTGCCATTTACAATTTGTAGCTTGTAAACTTTATATTAGAAACCATAGAGCAGTGACTTTAATATACATATCTGTTATATAGTAACTGTAGAAAATTTAGTATAGTAACTGTAGCATTATTAACCATAATACGATACCTGCAGTATGGTAACTGTAGTACAGAACCTGTAGTATAGAAACTTATACAGTAGTAACTCTATTTTTCAATATGGAATCTAGTAACTGTATCCTATAGGGATTGTAGCATAGTAACTACAATATATTGCATGTAATATATTACTGTAATTGTTGTGTACAATATGTAGTGTATTACATATTGTACACAACAATATGTAATACATATATAAGTATTAACTGTTGTAATTCTAATATAGAACATGTGGCATGGTAACTGTAGCACAGAAACTCAACTGTAGTATAGTGACTGTAGAATAGCAGCTGTAATATAGCAGGATGTACTGTAACTGTAAGATTGTAACTCAAGTATAGAAACTCTCGCAATATAGTGATGACAGTAAATTAACTGTTGTATAGAAAATATAGCTACAGTGACTGTACTAAAAAGTATGAAGTAACAGTAGCATAGTAACTACTGCTTCCCAAACAGTGGTCAAACTCACCGGAGCGTCCACAATCCGAGCATGACACCAGCTCCTCAGCTTGGCCCGTCTTCCTGTTAGAACCCGAGTCTCCGAGACAGAAGTCGCAGTAGTCATTAGCAATGACCCCACCACCGGGTCTCTTCAGCACTAAAGGATTTAAATATGCAAGAATTCAGTCAGACAGTCAGAAGAAGTCAGGATCATTGACGTGATGCTAGCGGTAAACTCACGCTTGTGGTTTTGAGTCTTGTTTTCCGGTGGTGATTGCGGGATCTCGGGTTCTCTCTCCTCCTCACCTTCTTCCTCCGCCAGGTGCGTGTGGGTGTAGTGGTAGCTCAGACCAGGACGATTTTTATACCGCTTACCACAAACTACAACACAGTGCGTCATGAAGTCAACATAATATCAAACACTTAGCCAAAAATAGTGCAACACTAGACGTGTGCTATAGCAGGAATGCTATAAGGAAGTGAACTAGGTGTTTCACATGAACTACAGAGAACATACTTAGGAACTATTCCAAGATTAAAATGATTTATTTTCTATATGATGATGTTTTATTGAGTACAAGAGTTTCTGTATACTCTGAGATGGATTGACCTGAGTGATAAAATTGTAAATTTTAGCCAGAAATGTGCAGTAATGTAGTATCATTAATAGTAACTGCAAATTTTCATTCTCATTTTAAAATACCTTAATTCTGTCATAAGACATTACACTCCCTAGTCGTAAGAGTGACATAATACTCCCTAGTCATACTGTAAGGGTGACATTATACTTCCTAGCCATAAGACTGACACAAAACTGCCTAGTCATAATACTGACATAACCCTCCCTAGTCATAAGGTTGACTTAACAGTCCCTAGCCTTGAGACGGTCATAACACTCCTTAGCCACAAGACTGACATAATACTGTGTAGTCATAAAACCGACGTAACACTCCCTAGTAATAAGAGTGGCATAACTTTCCATAGTGTTATGCCATAACACTGTCTAACCACAACACTCTTTAGTAATTGGGGTGAAATTCCATCTCATTTTAGCCTAGCTATGGTTACCAGAAAACTACAAACATTAGGCTAAAAACTGTAAATAAATCAGGTAGACAGCTTGGCTAGATGTCATGTAATTTAAAGCCAGACAACTAACTTAGTAGCGAGTTAGCTTAGTAAGTTAGCTAACAAATGCAAACTGGATAGAGATATTTTTATCGGTTTTCGCTCGAGGTAATATGTTTTTGTAAATATCGCATTATTAGCTTGAACTGTTTAGGGCGTGGTCGGTTGTGTTTGCTACATGAGCTAAGCTGTACTTTGGCTCTCTGTAAAGTCCTAGCAAACACTAAATAATATCACATGGAAATTAGAATTCAGGCATGTTAAGTTCTGAAACACTCAGAGCCAGATTATAAACAGATTCGATTAGATTTAGTACAGATATTAGCACACAGCGAACAACACTCTTAGCCATGCATGCTAGCGTTTAGAAAGCAGCTAAACTACAGATATGGAAGGAGCGTGTTAGAGAGGTTAGGCACAGCCGGTTCAGTAAACCCCAGCGGAAATGACATAAACACACACAGCTAAATACAGCTACAGCCACAGCACGCCTTGTCATTTGCGTCGTCTAAAAATACGAGTTAGGAGGAGATACGGTCATGGCTATATACCTGAGTCAGCACTTTTTGTGCTTTGCTTTTGTTTGTATCTGTCTGAAACGGGGAGGAAAGAAAGCAACAGGAGAAACAGAAGAAACATACAGTTTCATTCAAAGATGCGTCTGGAATTATAATTTTTTATTATTATTAATTTTTTGTCAGGCAGACACATGCTCTCGAAGATAACGTCCATGCTGAAACGCAAACAAAACATAGCCTGAAGCATCAAACACATCGCAGTCAGAGTGTTCATAATGCAGACCTCGATACATCGCAAGGCGTTTATTCTCATTAAAAATACCGGAATCTGGTTACATATGCAACATGAATATGCAAATTTGAGTCTTGTAATAAACCTGGCTAGTAATCAACCTAGCTTAGCATGAAAAATTGTCCCGCTACCTCTAACAGACATGACTGGTCCAAAGTGAAGAGGTAATTTAGTGACATCATCACTTTCCTCATGTCATGCGTAGCTCCGCCCCCCAAATAAATTTTACTAAGCAAGTACTAAATAAGTCTACATATATACAGAGTCAGCCAAAAACATTCATACAGACGTCAGGATAAGAACAAAAAGTATAATATTATATTAATATAATATTACCAATATTATCAGTATACTATATATATATAGCAATACATTTAGTATTAAAATAGTAATACAAGTTTTTCTTTTTTTTAAGCTAATAAAAATTATTTTGAAATGAATAAATAAATAAACAAAAAAAATATATTCATATACTATGTATTTTGATGTTAAATGTTAATATGTTTAAATAATAATTTAACATCAATTAACTAGCTAACTGACGGACTCAGTCAATCACCTGTTAATTATTTAGTTATTAGTTATTACATGTGTTTTTCACTGATGTTAAGGTTAGTGTTATCTTCATGATGAGGGAAGAAAATGTTTATTTTATATAATTATGATCTATTTATTAATTTATTATATAAATTATCTCTGTCTTACATGTAACGTGTGTGTGTGTGTGTGTGTGTGTGTGTGTGTGTGTGTGTGTGTGTGTGTGTGTGTGTGTGTGTGTGTGTGTGTGTGTGTGTGAGAGAGAGAGAGAGATTTGGACTGGTGTGTGTGTGTGTGTGTATTTACTGATGTTTCAGTGTGTTATGTGCTGATCAGCTCTTACTGTCACACACGTAGGGTTTGTCCTGATCGTCTCCCGTCACCGCCTCCGTCTTCTTACGACTCGACCCTCGACCCTGAACAAAATTTTATTAAACCTTACAGGAGTTATTTAAGATGAATTTAAGACTTTTACATTTGGAGCTTAAAAACATTCTTGAAGTTTTACAAACTTGACAATACATTCTGGTTGAACTGGTAGTGTATATGTGACTTTTTTTTTAATTAATTTAAATAATTCCATGAAACAATACTACTGTGATGAAACTCTTAATGAAATAAAATAAACATAATTACTATTTTTAATGATAAGCAGATGGTTGCATGTTTACTGATCTGCTTGTTAACATACAGTTCAGTTAAGATCAAACTCAACAATGTGTGTGTTACTGTTTTTTCCAGTAAACTGCTATAATAATAACTTTAAATGATTCATGAAATATGGCACATGTATGTAATGATATGATGAATATTAATATTAGTAACATTATAATATTCTGAGCACGGTATCGGCTGTAGTATATTTCTCTCTTTTTCTCGACTTTCCGTCTCTCACCCTGCCTTTGTTTCTCTGCTTTCTCTTCGGCGTCTCCACTTCGAACTCGTCGTCGTCATGGAAACCGTCTCCGTTTTCTTCAGCCTCGAGCACCCTCTGCAGGCGGAGGATGAGGAGGATGAGGAGGATTTGAGGAAGGTTATTTTATTTCACTTTATTTCTAAGGTCAGTATATCACCACATGACTCTGACACACATCATTTATAGATTTAATAACTTCAGAAAAGAAACATTAAAACGTAAACTAGGTATATAGTTAAACACATAATACATAAACAGTGGACATATTATGGGTATGTGTGTGTGTGTGTGTGTGTATCTTTACCTGAATCTCCAGCAGAGTCTCTTCCTCCTTGGAGCTGTTGCTCCTTTTGTCCAGAAAGCCGTCTCCTCTGATCAGAGCCTCCAGAGCCGTGGCCTCCGCCGGGGGGGTTTCTCTCTTCGACATCAACTCAGCTTCTGAGAGAGAGAGAGAGAGAGAGAGAGAGAGAGAGAGAGAGAGAGAGATCAGGGGAAAATGTAGTGGTCAAAGTACTTTGGTTTTTCTTCAGTGCAATAAACTGGACAAACACTGATCTGAACATGAGAAAGTAGGACGGATGGATAGAATGGAAGAGGGACAGAGGAGGGAGAAAGTTTAAAAAAGGGAACATGAAAAAAAGACAAAAAAGGTAAACAGGATAAAAAAAGACGATAAGGGATAGAAGAGGAAGTATGGAAATATCGATAGACAAAAATGAGGAACACATGTTGGAATAAAATAGAAGACGGAAGGAAGGAAGGATGAATGGAGAGAGGGACAGGGAAAGTAAAATATCACGACAATAATTAAGAGAAGGAAAGAAAATAAAAAAGAGAAAATACAGGAGAAAAAAGGAGAAGGAAATGAGAAAAAGAAAGAAATGAACAAGAACTATTAAAGAAAGACAGATTTAAGAAACGCAAAAGGTTTATTACAGAAGGTACGACTGAAATGAAGTGAATGAGTGAATAATTGTGTGTGTGTGTGTGTGTGTGTGTGTGTGTGTGTGTGGTTATTGATGATTTCCCGGTCAGTGGCTTTGTCTCATATGCACCTGTTCCTCATACATTTATTCTGTTGTTCAGGCGTCATAAAAGGAAAAAAAGCTTCCAGGTGTTAAAGATAAAAGAATGAAAGAGATAGAAATAGAAAGAGTGTGTGTGTGTGTGTGTGTGTGTGTGTGTGTGTGTGTGTGTGAGAGAGAGACAGAGCGAGAGACAGAGACAGAGGCGTGATCGTTGCCCTCATGTCCCGTGCTTTGTTCTCTGCACATCTGTGCCTCATGCCTGTCCATCAGTTGTTTTAAGTTCATCCCTCGTGCTTTCCCTTTACTTTGCCGCGCTCCTTTGTTTGTGTCCAGCACCGTTACCCTAAAGTGTGAACCTGCCTCAATGTGTTTGTCTGTTTCTATCCTCTTTGTGTTTGTTTTTAGCTTCAATTCTGCATTTCACGTTTGGACCCGAGCCTGTGTTCACGTCGGGTTCTCATAAAGCATCAAATCTTACAACAGTTTTTTTTTTTATATTGTGCTCAGAGACTCATCACATTCAAGCCTCAGGGTATAAAAATGTCAAACAAATAATAATCATTGACCAAAGAGGACCATTTCCGAACCGCACACTTTTCACGCCGGATCCCCTTCCTGACGCAACCGTCCTATTTTATCTGGGGTCAGGACCAGCACTTGATCCACTGGTTGGGGTTTAGGCATTGTGTGGGAATCGAACCCGGGCCTTCCGCATGACAGAAGAGAAACATATCTGAAGCACCTATATGTGTTTTAGCAATGGACCCATTTATCAGCCTCACTCGACTTGTTGGCGGGTAAAACATTAACGTTTACGTTGTTACGGCGTTGCTCCACAAGTCTTCTGAAGGTGAGCCGTGGTGCCTCAGGCTATTAGCAGCGGATCCTTTGGATGCTGTGGGATGAGGAGCACCCCGGAGCCTCTTGGTTGTCTGGCGTATCCCATGGGTACTAGGGAGTTTGGAGGCCGGGTCGCTGGCCTTGGGCTCTTTGCGTGCTGGGCCCTGTGTGCACTGGGTGCCTTTCTTTTGTGGCCAACATTGACTTTTTTCTCTTTGATTTATACTGCACCGGCTTCTCTGTGGGATTGTATTGAACGGTGCTGGCCTTTGGCCCCTGTGGGTATGGGTGAGCCTTGGGTGCTCATGATCCTGTCACCAGTTTACGGGGCCAGGTGTAGCTCAGTGGTTAAGGCATTGGACTACGGTTCGGAAGATCCCAGGTTCAAACCCCACAACCACCAAGTTGCCACTGTTGGGCCCTTGAGCAAGGCCCTTAACCCTCAACTGCTCAGATGTATAATGAGATAAAAATGTAAGTCGCTCTGGATAAGAGCGTCTGCCAATATAATATAATATAAATGATAATCAGGTGTTATGGCTGTTATGAGGGGGAACTCCATTATGGCACCACCGAAAATGCTGTTAAGAGTCGGAGCCCCAACGCAGCAATTAGAGCATTGAGACGTGGGGTGATTATGTCTACTTTGGTGGGCAAGAACCTCGCAATGGTTGGAAATGGCCGCTTCTACGCCTCTATGTAACTCAACTTAAGAACGGGGAGTGTCTTGTGAACCATGTGCATGTAAACCTAAATTTATGCTCCCCTTTCTTTTGTGACAGGAAAAAAATGCTTATTTATTTATTTATTTATTTATTCTTCTCCAGACGTTTATTTCTTTATCTCTAGCGAGATATATTGTGTATCTTCTGGCCTCTTTTCAGTTTTCTCTTTTCTTAATCTTTTCACCTTTCTTCTCAGTTTTCTCTTTTCTCTTCTCTTTCTCTTTTCACGTTCTTATACCTGGTGCTATCTAATGTTCGCACATAGTCTGCTGGTGTCTGGGGGTTTAAATAACCTGCTGGTCGACAGGTGTAACACGTCTGCTCTGATTGTCAACATGGCGGGGTTGCCTAGCAACCACGGCCGTCCGCTGCTCTGCCTGCCTATAAATCTGCCTGTATTTGCCCTTCGCGCGGGTGGCCGTGTTACAATGGCTGAGCGGTGTGTATAAATACAAATATTATAACTATAATAAAAATCCCTTTTTTTCCCCATCAAATTACACAAACATGTCAATTTAAATTATAATACACTTTTTAATACTGTACAACTAGTGTTTATAGTATAATATAATAGGGTTAATGTTTAATCATAAATAATAATTTAGACTTTTATTAATTTGTGCACGTGATCATAAATCCTGGGAAATACGTCCAGGAACTTGGAGCTTTTCCTGGAAACCTGCAGACACAATAATAATGACTTCCTCTCAAGCGTGCGGTTCAGGAACACACAGCGCCAAACGCTAGTTAAAGGAATATTTTGGGGGGAAATAAAAGTAGAGAGTCTTTGCCTTGCGGAGCGTAAAGCCTGTAATCGATTCGCCTCGTAGAGAACGCTCGACAAATTAACGAGCAACGGTGGCACAAGTGGGCTACAGGACATAAACCCCAGTGTTTACTCAGCACCGGTGTCAGAGTGGAGGTTTTAATATTAATAAAACTTAATAACCAGAGAAGTGGACTTATTATAGGAGCTGGGAGCACTTACACTTACTTACAGTGAGCTTATGGAGTTAAAGCACTGTACAGATGACTGCTCTGGTATTTTAAGTAGAGCCGTGTTTGTGTACGAAGCGAGCAGTTTGAACAGCGATGGTGTGTGTAATGGCAGAGCAGAACAAACTCTGATTTCAGAATCCCTCGACTGAAATTTAAGCCTGAGCTTCGGCGCTTGGAGAAACGCAGGGCCTGGGTCCAGCTCCAGAGCCTTTACACATCACACACATCTGCTGCTGTGCTGGAACGAGAGGTGGGACGGGGCGGTGGGACGGGGGCGGTGGGACGGGGCGGTGGGATGGGGGCGGTGGGACGGGGCGGTGGGACGGGGGCGGTGGGACGGGGCGGTGGGACGGGGCGGTGGGACAGGGCGGTGGGACGGGCAGTTATTTTATTTATTAAAAATAAAATATATTCACTATAGAAAATACAACGTGAATTGAAATAATCAAACACAGACGAGACTGATCCTGTGTACACGCCCATCTTTGACAGGTGCTAATGAATATTAATGAGTATGCAAATCCAACAGTCACGTGACAAGGTGTCAAAACAAACAAGATGTTGGAAACCAGAACAACTGAAGATTTTTGTTCCAAAAATCTTGCAGCTTTTGTTTTTTTTCCCGAGTTGGCTCTGTGTCCGTCATGAGTTTATTAAGTTAAGTCTTTATTTGTCACATATACATTACAGCACAGTGAAATTCCTTCTTCGCATATCCCAGCGTAACTGGGGTCAGAGCGCAGCGTCAGCCACGATACAGCGCCCCTGGAGCAGACAGGGTTAAGGGCCTCTTGCTCAAGGGCCCAACAGTGGCAACCTGGTGGATCTGAGGATCGAACCGCTAATCTTTTGATCAGTAACTCAGTGCCTTAACCCTCTGAGCTCCCACTGCCAAAGAAAATTATAATGAGATCTCAGGGCACGTGATCTCATCTATCCAATGATGGAACCTTAAGCACTTTTGTAAGAGGTTGGGCCTAATTAGCATACTGAAAGTACAGGCTGCAAAAAAACAACCTTGAAAAGTTATTTTTTATAGATAGATGTGCAAGTCTATCTACTCATCATTTTTATGGATATTTATTTATGATGTACTTGTATAGTCTGTATTAATCTGTAAAGGATAATCAAACACGTTATGCATTACAGCGTTTGGCAGACGCTCCTATCCTGAGAGACTTACATTTTTATCTCATTATACATCTGAGCAGTGGAGGGGCCCAACAGTGGCAAATTGGTGGTTGTGGGATTTGAACCTGGGACCTTCTGGACCATAGTCCAATGCCTTAACCACTGAGTTACCCCTAGCAAGAAGAAAAGGGAGCCGCTTTCAGTTTGGTTTTTAAAGCCGGTGCAGAGAGGAATTCAAGGTCAAGTCTATTTATTTATTTATGTATTTTCTAAACGTTTTCATTGTTTTTATATTTAAAAAATATGGTTTTAGTGTTGGAAATTGGGTAATATTGGTAATATTTTTGGGTGACTGGAACGGATTACCTGCATTTACATTATTTCCTCTGGGACAATGCGTTTCACAATACGCCATTTCGCCTTAAGACCTTGAGAATTTGTATCCCGAGGCACCGCTGCACACGTTAACAGTCCGGTTCAGGGTGACTGTGTCTTTGCATATGTTTTTGTAACAGAACAACCCAGAGTGTTTGAGTGTCCGTTATTCTTTAGTGTACGTTTCTGCAGTGTTTTACCATCAAATGTAATCTATCCGATATAGAAATGTAAAAGAATTGATTATTTGTGTTCGGTTCGGGCAAATTGAATTTTCCACGGTTTTCCCTCAATGTTTTGACTAGGGTTGTTCCGATTCCGATACTGGTATCGGAAATGCTGCCGATACCACAAAAAAAGCTGGCATCGGAATCGGCGAGTACTTGAGTCCACGTACCGATCCGATACCATTTTCCTAAACATAACCTATTTATGCCCGCTAGCTTTGCTAGCTTAGCTTACTTACAGAGTGTCACGGTGTCTGCCTGTGATGGGCGTGCGCCCAAATTGATATCGCTCCTCGCTCACTAGTTAGGCGGCCTCCCCCCCCTTTAGGTATGTGAAGTAGCAGGGCCGCAGAATCAGGCAACGGCCCATGAGCGCTATCGGCGCTATAAAACACAGCAGGGAGTGTAGCTCGGGGTCTGACTGGTGGGAAGCTGGACTTTGCGACGCGGTGGATTTTATGAGAGACAGTGGCACAAGAGCGGGGCGATGTGATGCGCCCCAGAGACTTTAAAAAGGGGGGGCGACTTTGATCTCCGCGAGAGGAGCGCGTGAACGAGCTGCGCGAGCTCCCGCGGCACCTTCACTTCCGCGTAGAGCCCGCCTTTAAATCCCTGCCGCCGAAGGGGAAAAGACCGCAGAGAGCCTTTAACCCTTTCCTTCCCCATTTTTCTAAATAAATGACCCTTTTTCCTGTAAGACCTCGCCTCGTGTCCGTGTTTCATGGTGTCGCCCGTGCACTTAGGGTCGAACCCGTTACACAGGGCTAGTAGTATGTTACTTAAAAAAGAAATTATATATTTATTATGTATATATATATATATATATATATATATATAAAATGTATGTATATATATATATATATATACATACAGTATATATATATATATATATATATATATATATATATATATATATATATATATATACACACACACACAGTACAGATACACACCCAGGTATCGGATCGGTACTCGGTATCGGCCGATACCCTGAGCCCAAGTATCGGAATCGGTATCGGGAGGGAAAAAATGGTATCGGAACATCTCTAGTTTTGACGGAATCTCATTTCTGAGATGACTGTAGGTGAGACCCTTACTGGGAAAAGCGCAGTATAAATTAGTTCCTGAGAGAGGAGAAAACAATGCCGCGGGCTTCCTGCGGACACAGGCGGACCTTTATTCCTCAGCGATCGAGTTGCTTGAGCTCTCCTTTTCTCCTCAGTCAACACTCCCCACATCGCCACCATGCACACACACAAAAACAAAACAGAAGAAACCCACCAAGCGCCAGGACCGAGCCTCACTTCCACTCTAATGCTGCACGGACCAGTGATTTAAGGGGCCCAAGCAGGGCACGGAGACCGAGAGGGGAACACGGAGACGGGTAATCAGAGCCAGATGGGGCCAAGACTGGAGCGTTTAAATGACCAAGAGAGAAAGAAAAAAAAAGGAATGAGAGAAAAAGATGCAAGAGAGGAAATATGAAGCCAAGGTGTGTGTGTGTGTGTGTGTGTGTGTGTGTGTCTGTGTGTGTGTGTGTGTGTGTGTGTGTGTGAGAGATACAGAGACAGAGTGTGTTGTTCACATACCAAGCCTGAGTTCACACAGTCTGAGCTGAGGGTCGATTGGTGGATGCTGTCGCCATTTCTTTCTCCAGCAGCGGGCGGGGTAGGTGTACATCTGACCCGCAGCCTGGCCTGTACCAACACACACACACACACACAAGGGGTGTGTGAAGCAAACAGTATAACATAAAAACATCTGATTGTGCATCACTTAAACAGCAACAAGACAAGACTTTTTAAACTTCAGTAGAAACAGATGGTGGCAGTGGGAGAGAGAGAGAGAGAGAGAGAGAGAGAGAGAGGGGGAATAGATAAATAAGCTAAATAAAAACACCTCATAAACACTGGTTCACCACAAACTACAGGGTGTGTCTACTTGCGTCCGTCTCTCAGCGGCACGGTTAGCTTCAGCCCCGACTGCCGCGTCCTCGTGTCTCCGGCTACATTCGAAAAATATTTCTGTTCAGTTAAATCCGTAATCGAATCACGGAGAAAAGCGCATCTCATACGTTTAGCAAAAACAAGCCGGGTGAGCGGATTAGACGCAGTTACGTCATGTTCGTTTTATACGAAGCAGATTTACAGACGCCTCCAGAATTAGAAACATTTTGTGAGGGTTGCCCACTAGAGGGCAGTGTTTTAATTTGTAGTTTTTGTTGTAGACCCAGTTTCCCAGAAGGCACCTCGGTCAGCTGACGCAGATGCCCAGCTGAACCGAGGATGCAATTAGTATAAGCATAAATACCTGTTTGTTCTGGGAAGCTGGGTCGAGCATTAATTTCTGTTATGTGGGTTTTGTTTCCTTGTTTTAGTTTGATTTCATTATAGTTGGCTTTTGGTTTCAGGAGCACTTTAAGTTAAGTTTGTATTTGCTTTGATTTAGTTTATGTCTCTTTGTCTCTGTGTCTCCTAGCAGGACTAGCCTCTAGGAGAATTAGCCCTTTGTGTTTACCCTTTTGTGTAAGTAACCCCCATTGCATGTTTAGCTAATAGTCTGTTTCAATACTAATGAGGGTGATACTAACATGTCTAGATCTTAGTCTGTCTAGTCTTCGTGTCTGTCTAGTCTCATTGTCTGCTTAGCTCTTAGTCTGTTTAGGTACTAACATCTTTAGCCACTAACCTTTAGAGTTCTTAGTCTGTTTCATACCCAGTCTGCTGTGTACCTTGTCTGTTCATTCCCTTGTGTCTCAGGCTACTGGCTGGTGTAGCCATTAGTCTGATTAGCTATGAGCTAGCTTAGCAGCTAATGTGCAGCTCAGCCAATAGACCTAGCCAAGCCTGTCTTGTGTTTGTTTATCCCTTGCATGTATAGTCCCTAATGTTTATTCCGTTAGGCTGTTTCGTGTGTCTTGTCTTGTCCAGTTTGTATCCCATGTCTGTATTGTATCAACGTATGTAATTCCTAGTCTTGCGTCTAAGTGTTTGAGTTATGTTTCTTATGCTCCAAGCCAACTCTCTTAGTTCATGTTTTGTTCATGTTTGTTTGATTATCATTAAAGACTCTTTTGTTTCACTGCATCCCCTCTGCATCTATGCCTCAACACCCAGCCCACAGTCCAACACCATAGCAGAACGTGACACATTTTTAGAAAAAGCATTTAGAAAAAGATGATAAAAAGCTCTGATAATTAAAAACGCATGAGGTTACGACTGGAGGACTGAACCAGATATTTATTATTATTATTATTATTATTATAAGCATTTATCCAGATGAATAATCAAATAATTAAGAGACACTAAATACTGGTGTCCAAATTATTGGCACCCCACAATTTTAAATCCAGCGATGATTCTTGTTTTGTGTTCCTATTCTGTTGACTATAAAAATCGATTACTAAAAGAATTTCTTAATCGGTCCGTTGTGTCGCGCGACGAGGAGACATTTCATTCATTCATTCATTCATTTTCTATACCGCTTAATCCTGTGTTCAGGGTCGCGGGGGACCTGGAGCCTATCCCAGGAGACTTCGGGCACTAGGCGGGGTACACCCTGGACAGGGTGCCAATCCATCGCAGGGCACACACACATACACACACTCACACACCCAATCACACACTACGGGCAATTTAGGAACGCCAATTAGCCTAACCTGCATATCTTTGGACTGTGGGAGGAAACCGGAGTACCCGGAGGAAACCCACCAAGCACGGGGAGAACATGCAAACTCCATGCACACAGAGACGGGAATCGAGCCTGGCCAGGGAATCGAACCCGGACCCACGAGGAGACATTTGATTATTAAAAAAAAAAAACTTTAGTTGAGCACAGAGCGGAGTGAACACTATGGGAAGCCAAACACATCAAAAATGGGATGAAACCGGAGCACGCGATTGAGCCGCCTTGTACGGACCAAATATTTGCGCGGCACAATGGACAGCGCAGCGCGACAATCTGGATAGCGCAGATATGATCTGGTTTATATTCGCAGCGCGGACCAGTTTCAGTCGCACAGCGAGGACGCCTCACAGACTGGGGGGAACAACAAAAAAAAAACTAGCGGAGGTAGAGGACAGGAACATGGCGGAGGCAGAGAAATCCGCCCTGCTGGGTCTTAGTGTGCGTCTCTTACTCGTATAATCAACATCCGTGCACTCGTGTACTGTTTACTATAACACTGTGACCACGTGTGTGTGTGTGTGTTTGTGTGTGTGTGTAAAACATATTTCATTTTGTGTCAGTCTGTGTGTGTGTACAGCGCGCGTGTAAAGCAAAAGCAAGTCTCATTAGAGAGGTTAAAGATCCATGTTCTCTCTCTGCTCAAGACTCAGCCTGCTCTTTGCCTACTGTGTGACCCCTCCTACTTTCACCTTCACAGACACACACACACACACACACACACACACACACTCTTTCTCTCTGCTCTACACAGAAACACTGCTCTGTCGCGATTCTTTTCAAAGGTAAAGTGCAGGTTAATTTTTTTTTTTACTTTACAGCAGTGATTCTGTTAGTGTGTTTTTAAAAATTCAATTTAGTTTACAAATTTATCGCTTTTGTGACTGTTAAATAAATCAAAACACTGACACTGAAGCTAGCTAATGTTTATAGCGTGTCTGCTGTTTACACACTGATATGTAATTATAGGACCTGGTCTTTGTAATGAGGGTGAAGGTGTACAGATGTTCCAAGGCCAGTTTTCATTGTTTCCAGTTTAGTTGAACCCTTTTATTAACATTCAGGTAGACTTTAAAGAAAGTTTGTAGAAGTTGTGTATAGATAATTGAAGCTCATGTTATCACTCACTCATCTTCTATACCACTTTATCCTGTATTCAGGGTCGCGGGGGCCTGGCGCCCATCCCAGGAGACACAAGGCGGGGTCCACACTGGACAGGGTGCCAATCCATCTTAGGGCACACACATATACGGCCAATTTGGGAACGCCAATTAGCCTAACCTACATGTCTTTGGACTGTGGGAGGAAACCGGAGTACACAGAGGAAACCCACCAAGCACGGGGAGAACATACAAACTCCATACACACTGAGACGGGAATCGAACCCGGACCCTGGAGGTGCAAGGCCACAGTGCTAACCACTACACCGTAGCCGTTGCTCCAAACAGTTTGTGGTTCCTTTACCTGGTCCCCTGTGTCGCTTCTCCATCCAGATATAGCAGTTGTTCTGAGCCACGCCCGTCTGCGAGTCCAGGAACGGCATTCGGATGCTGCGCTCGGCACACAGGCGGGCGTTGTAGCTGCGACATTGCTCGATGGCCTCCTTATAGAACTGATCTCCGAGCCTGAGGACGAGACGGAGAACGACGTGAACCTCGAGTCACAGCGACACAGAGCTTAGCGATCTCAGGGTGATGCTGATTAGTTTCAGAGAATATATATGAACCAGGGACATTTCTAGTTCCTACATTATCAGGATCTGAAGTCCTAATTAATGATGAGGCCGTAAAAGATGCGCTGTGTCCATAGAAATGTAACAACACGAGAACCCGGATTTAACTGAGATGTTGAAACTACAATAACTACATTAAGAAAGACCTGGTGCGTATTATATCTATACACTTTCCTTAAAGTCATATTGGGACGGTGTTAGTTTCTCACTACTAGTATTCAAATGAATCAATGCTGTAACTTTACCTATGGTTTAGTTTGCTAAAAACTCTAATGTTTGTACTGGACATGTTAATATGAAGACTGTAATATGAAGAAAATACCATCAAGTCCCTGAATCTGTACTATATGTAAAGTTTTATGTAGAACCTCATAAACAGCTTCCTAATTCGAATGTATTTATGAAACGAAGAAACTTTTTGGCATCAGCTATTAGCGGAGTTGTGAGATTTTATCAGCCTTTGTTGTTCGACTTAATAAGTTGAGTGAAAAGTTCAGTTTTCAATTCAGAATCGAAGCACACTTAAAAAAAAAAAGTTTGTCAGATCCTTTAAAATTTTGAAATTCGTTAAATAAATACTACAGCAGAAAATCTAGTTGCTCACATCTTCTGCAAATACTCCTGTTTTGTAAAAGTATCGCTTTCTGTTTCTGTTCAGTTTATGTAATTCTGCCACTGGATTGGAGAAGAAGATTGGCGGATTAAAAAAAAAAGATTATTGATTTGTACGAAACATGACATTTAAACAACCAACATCACAAGTTGCATTAAAATTTTTAATGCCTCCGGCTGTGAGAGGCAACGGCATCGCCCGGGGTTCGAACTCGCGATCTCCGGATGATAGGGCGAGCACTTTACCACTGCGCCACCCGGAGGCCTTATTGCAATTTTTTATATTTTAAAACCTGCAAGATTGAAAAAGAAAAAAGACAATAAAGTTTAGTTTTATTAAATCAAATCATATCAAAACTCGAATCAAACTGAAGCAACATTCGATCCAACATGATCCATAGTTCTAATTATTAGGCTGTAAGAAGTACAATAATACTCCCTGATTAGAATTCACATTTCATCATTTATTATGTCACATGATTTATTAGGATAAAACATACATATCGTAAAATAAAAAATAAATCTGAAAATATGTGACTAACCCGATTTCCCCTCCAGAAACCAAGTTCATTATCAAGCTGAGACCAAATGACAATCTTATCGTTTTTCTCTTTTTGATCTTCTCACTTAAAAAAGGTTTTAAAAGTCAGTTGTTTTTCCGAGTAACATAGTATGACAGCATCTTCTTGTAATACTGCATATTTGTGAATATTAATATTGCCTGAGATGTGATGTGAGACGTGATGTGAGATGTGATCTACTCTATTTTCATTTGCTGAAAAATAAAACACGTAGATATTTCAAGTAGATTTTTAAAAGTTGTTTCTGAAAAGTCAAAGATTTTCAGGTCTCTACTTTCGCCAGCAAAAAAAAATAAAAAGTTGAACAGTGTGCTTATTGTGAGTGTTTATTATATCAGCAGATACGTGAGGAATGTAGAAGTGGAGAAGGAGGAAACACGGCCACACGGTGACGGGACACAAAGAACCTCAGTGTTCTGAGAGAGACAAGAAGAAGAAGAAGAAGAAGAGAGCGTTTCTAAAAGATGATGATGATCCACGGTGGGAACTTTGTGTTGCTTCCTCACAACACCATGTTACAACCGTTACACCAGCGTCTGTAGTCTGTTATCCCTCTTATACCAAAGGAACACACACGCGTTACAATCTTTCTTCGTGTAAACATGAGATCACGCCAGTGAGAACTGTATACACACACACACACACACACACACACACACACACACACACACCGGTTCTCTCTTAGAAATAATGCACTGTGTTAATCTGTGTGTAGTCCGGGTCAGACCCTCATGTCCTGTGACTCGAATGTAAATACGGAACGCAGAAACGATTTTTCTCCCAAAATGAATTATTGCCCCTTCAGCCTTTTACATGAAACCCCCTCTGTTTCTGACTTCCTGTGCCATGTCCAGATTTCCTGTGTGCATTATTTCATGCTGCGTATTGAAATGTTCGTGCTATCTGAGGAAACGGCAGAAGACGGAAAACAAAGACACACAGATCTGGAAGCTCACGTAAAGATAACACGTGACCTGGGACCGGGCCGTCATCTGTTTATCGCCTTCCTGAACTCTCGGTCTAACTTATTAATAGACAGAAATGACATTCTGTAAGGTTGAGTATCTGACGCCTTGTTTACACTAAGTTGTCCTTCTTTGGTGCTCAGACAAATACACTCCCTGTTCGGTAATCGGAGAGAGAATCACAGATGAGAAATGGAAAAAGTCGATCAGATAAAGATGAAGTTTTGTCTTAAAACGACTCCAGCGTGTTAAAATTCACTTATAACCACTTCAGCGCTGTTATTTCAGCCAAAGTGAAAATATCAACTAATCCCAGTCAAAATATTCACTTTATCTGTTCATAACATCACTTTTACTCCACATTTAGATTCACTGATGATGCAGATTAAACTTCAGGTTCAGAGATCTGAGTCCGGCTAAAGTCTCAGTAAATTCTGTCTAGACGGTTGATTTAAGACGCGCCCACAGTGACGCATGTGCAATAGCAGGTAGATATCAGGGAAAATGAATTCAGTTGTGTATCTCTGTTCTTTTGTGTGCTGATTAATGTATTGCCACACTGACCGAAAACAGATTTCATTATTATTGTTATTATTATTAATTATCCCCTCCTTGAACCACCACCTTATCGTGGTGGAGGGGTTTGCGTGTCCCAATGATCCTGGGAGCTATGTTGTCGGGGGCTTCATGCCCTCGGCAGGGTCACCCATGGCAATCTGGTCCTAGGTGAGGGAACAGACAAAGAGTGGTTCAAAAGACCTCTTATGACGAGTACAAACATTGGTAAACGTTTTCCCTCGCCCGGACGTGGGTCACCGGGGCCTCCCTCTGGAGCCAGGCCTGGAGGTGGGGCCCGATGGCGAGCGCCTGGTGGTCGGGCCTGCACCCATGGGGCCCGGCCGGGCACAGCCCGAAGAGGCAACGTGGGTCCCCCTTCCCATGGGCTCACCACCTGTAGGAGGGGCCAAAGAGGTCGGGTGCAGTGTGAGCTGGGCGGTGGCAGAGGACGGGGGCCTTGGCGGTCTGATCCTCGGCTGCAGAAGCTGGCTCTAGGGACGTGGAATGTCACCTCTCTGGCGGGGAAGGAGCCTGAGCTAGTGTGTGAGGTTGAGAAGTTCCGGCTAGATATAGTTGGACTCACCTCGACGCACGGCTTGGACTCTGGAACCAGTCTCCTTGAGAGGGGCTGGACTCTCTTCTACTCTGGAGTTGCCACCGGTGAGAGGCGACGAGCAGGTGTGGGCATACTTATTGCCCCCCGGCTTGGGGCCTGTACATTGGGGTTCACCGCAGTGGACGAGAGGGTGGCCTCCCTCCGCCTTCGGGTGGGGGGACGGATCCTTACTGTTGTTTGCGCTTATGCGCCGAACAGCAGTTTGGAGTACCCACCCTTTTTGGGGTCTCTGGAGGGGGCGCTAGAGAGCGTCCCTCCTGGGGACTCCATCGTTCTGTTGGGAGACTTCAATGCTCACGTGGGCAATGACAGTGAGACCTGGAAGGGCGTGATTGGGATGAACGGCCCCCCCGATCTGAACCAGAGCGGTGTTTTGTTGTTGGACTTCTGTGCTCGTCACGGATTGTCCATAACGAACACCATGTTCAGGCATAAGGGTGTCCATATTTGCACCTGGCACCAGGACACCCTAGGCCGCAGTTCGATGATCGACTTTGTGGTCGTATCGTCGGACTTGCGGCCACATGTCTTGGACACTCGGGTGAAGAGAGGGGCGGAGCTGTCAACTGATCACCACCTGGTGGTGAGTTGGCTTCGTTGGCAGGGTAGGATGCCGGTCAGGCCTGGTAGACCCAAACGTATTGTGAGGGTCTGCTGGGAACGTCTGGCAGAGTCCCCTGTCAGGACGAGCTTCAACTCCCACCTCCGGCAAAGCTTCAACCACGTCCTGGGGGAGGTGGGGGACATTGAGTCCGAATGGACTATGTTCCGCGCCTCCATTGTCGAGGCGGCCGACCGGAGCTGTGGCCGTAAGGTGGTCGGTGCCTGTCGCGGTGGCAACCCAAGAACCCGTTGGTGGACACCGGCGGTGAGGGATGCCATCAAGCTGAAGAAGGAGTCTTACCGTGTCTTTTTGGCTGGTGGCACTCCGGAGGCAGCTGATAGGTACCGGCAGGCCAAGCGGAATGCAGCTTCGGTGGTTGCTGTGGCAAAAACCCGGGCGTGGGAGGAGTTTGGGGAGGCCATGGAGAATGACTTCCAGACGGCTTCGAAGAAATTCTGGTCCACCATCCGGCGTCTCAGGAGGGGAAAGCAGTGCACGGTCAACACAGTGTATAGTGGGGATGGTGCGCTGCTGACCTCGACTCGGGACGTTGTGGGTCGGTGGGGGGAGTACTTCGAAGACCTCCTTAATTCCACCAACATGCCTTCCGATGAGGAAGCAGGGTCTGGGGACATAGAGGTGGACTCTTCCATCTCTGGGGCCGAGGTCGCCGAGGTGATCAAAAAGATCCGTGGTGGCGGGGCCCCGGGGGTGGATGAGATCCGCCCGGAGTTCCTCAAGGCTCTGGATGTTGTAGGGTTGTCATGGTTGACACGTCTCTGCAACATTGCATGGACATCGGGGACAGTGCCTCTGGACTGGCAAACCGGGGTGGTGGTCCCCCTCTTCAAGAAGGGGGACCGGAGAGTGTGTTCCAACTACAGAGGGATCACACTCCTCAGCCTCCCCGGGAAAGTCTATTCAGGGGTCCTGGAAAGGAGGGTCCGTCGGATAGTCGAACCTCGGATTCAGGAGGAGCAGTGTGGTTTTCGTCCAGGTCGCGGAACAGTGGACCAGCTCTACACCCTTAGCAGGGTCCTGGAGGGGGCATGGGAGTTTGCCCAACCAGTCTACATGTGCTTTGTGGACTTGGAGAAGGCATTCGACCGTGTCCCTCGGGGAGTCCTGTGGGGGGTACTCCGGGAGTATGGGATATCGGATTCCCTGTTAAGGGCTGTCCGGTCCCTGTACGACCGGTGTCGGAGCTTGGTCCGCATTGCCGGTAGTAAGTCGGACCTGTTTCCGGTGAGAGTAGGACTCCGACAGGGCTGCCCTTTGTCACCGATCCTGTTCATAATTTTTATGGACAGGATTTCTAGGCGCAGCCAGGTCGTTGAGGGGGTACAGTTTGGTGGGCTCAGGATTGGGTCACTGCTTTTTGCAGATGACGTTGTTCTGTTGGCCTCATCACCCTGTGACCTACAGCTCTCACTGGATCGGTTCGCAGCCGAGTGTGAAGCGGCTGGGATGAGAATCAGCACCTCCAAATCTGAGGCCATGGTCCTCAGCCGGAAAAGGGTGGAGTGCCCTCTCAGGGTTGGGAGTGAGATCCTGCCCCAAGTGGAGGAGTTTAAGTATCTCGGGGTCTTGTTCACGAGTGAGGGTAAAATGGAGCGGGAGATCGACAGGCGGATCGGGGCAGCGTCTGCAGTGATGCGGGCTCTGTATCGGTCCGTCGTGGTGAAGAAGGAGCTGAGCCAAAAGGCAAAGCTCTCAATTTACCGGTCGATCTACATTCCTACCCTCACCTATGGTCATGAGCTGTGGGTAGTGACCGAAAGAACAAGATCGCGAATACAAGCGGCCGAAATGAGTTTCCTCCGCAGGGTGTCTGGGCTCTCCCTTAGAGATAGGGTGAGAAGCTCAGTCATCCGGGAGGGGCTCAGAGTAGAGCCGCTGCTCCTCCGCATCGAGAGGAGCCAGATGAGGTGGCTTGGGCATCTATTTAGGATGCCCCCTGGACGCCTCCCTTGTGAGGTGTTCCGGACACGCCCCACCGGAAAGAGACCCCGCGGAAGACCCAGGACACGCTGGAGGGACTATGTCTCTCGGCTGGCCTGGGAACGCCTTGGGATCCCCCCGGAAGAGCTGGAAGAAGTGGCCGGGGAGAGGGAAGTCTGGGCATCCCTGCTGAAGCTGCTGCCCCCGCGACCCGACCTCGGATAAGCGGAAGAAAATGGATGGATGGATGGATGGATTATTAATTATTTATTTATTTACTTTTTGTATTTTTACATTTATAATAGAGATACACCGGTCCATCAGACAGCGAGTGGAACTGGCTGGTCTGCAGTGTGATTGACTGATGATCAGCCTCGTACATGTCAAATTCACTAGTGTTGAATTAACACCCAACACTGTTATTATGGGTCCAGCTGGACACTAATAAACTCTGAAAGTGTTAAATCAGCACTGGGGATTTCACTGCGTGTACAGTATATCCAGTCCTGCGTGAGTGCATGAGCATCCGAGTGATGCACCACGAACGCATTTCATGACGTAACATCACACAAAGTCACACGTGGTAGAATAGTTGCCGATCTGCCTTTTCCTCTAAACACTGTGAGCGAATTACTGTAGTCGCAAAACACACACTCATTACACACTGTTACACCAGCCTCAAAGCTCTCAATGTCCACACGCCACACACTCACCACTGCTCAACACGTCAAGCTGAGGTTGGAGACACGGGAGGTATTTGAGGTGGAAAAGACGTGGCAACCTACGTACAGTATTTGTTTAGAAATAAACATCAAAATGAAAGACATAACAGAGATACGAGCTGTTCAGTAACAATGTAGCTTTTTGTTTCATTTCATTTGAAGTTAAATGTTAAACTCTTGTATTTAGAGTAAGTTTGGATCGTTGAAATGCTGCGCTTGGTTTTTAAATGAGAAAACTAACAGTATAAGGAAGGAACACGATATATTTAATTACTCATGTGCAGTTCAGGTGACCTGTGGAATAAAGCTAAAGATATAAACCTTTTGAGTTATGATATAACTTGTTTTTATTGTAAGAACAATAATAATAGTATTTATTGTACTGTAGTGCCTAATAAATGTAGTGTCGCCATGCACCTCCAGGGTCTGGGTTCGATTCCCGTCTCTGTGTGCATGGAGTTTGCATGTCCTCCCCGTTTCCTCCGGGTACTTCAGTTTCCTCCCACAGTCCAAAGACCTGCACATTAGGCTAATTGGCGTTCCCAAATTGGACGTAGTGTGCAAGTGTGTGTATGTGTGTGTGCCCTGCGATGGATTGCCACCCTGTCCATGGCCTCCTGGGATATGTTCCAGGTCCCCCCGTGACCCTGAATACAGAATAAAGCGATATAGACGATGAGTGAACGAGAATCTTAACATAAATCGGATCGGCACCTACAGTACAGTAAGTATAATGACAATATGAGATGGTCACTAGTGATTCACATCCATAATTCTTATTTATCTTTTGTACTACTGTTGTTTTTTTCCTACTTCATACTGAAAATAATAATAATAATAATAATAATAATAATAATAATAGTGATTATTATTATTATTGAGGAAACTTTTCAGATATTAAAAATGATAAAAGTGGTTCATAATGTGAAAAACAGCACAAATAAAATATAAAACTAGTACAAAATAAAATACTAAAATAATACAAAGGCAATAGAAAATAATTTTAAAAATGCACCCATAATAAGTGAAAATAATAAGTGTAAAAAAATGCAAAAGTACAGTAATTTAAATAATGTAGTAGTAAAATAATACAAGCTATGTAGCTGCTAAAGTAAAGAAAAAGAATTTCAGTATAATTATTGTTTGTCATATTTTATATTCAACTTCCTATTAAAATCCTTCGTTAGCCATATTATTATTATTATTATTATTATTATTATTATTATACCTAAAATAAGCATGACGCTATGTGCCCTAAAGAGCAGCAGCAGCAGTCTGTGATATTTCGCAGAACAGGATCGAGCCAAGACTTTATTTACAGCAGGAGAAACCAGAAAACTTCTGCACCAGAGAAAGCGTTTAGTGCCCGCTGTCCCAGCCTGACCCTCGCCCGAAGCTCAGCTGTGTGCCGTGTTCGAGCCTTTCATATTCAAATTCCTCTCGTGGTTGCATTTACAGAGGCCATGAATAAATCACTAGCATCAGGGATTTCTCTCGCAGCATTGTTGTTCTTTTGGCGCTCCATATGCCTGGCGTAATGCTGAGTTTAAAATCGTACGCTGACTGGAATATGATTACGGGCTCATGAATAAAAGAGTCTTGTTTAAAGACCTCGGAGGAACCCGAGAGACGAGGACGAAAGCTTTTCTCCAGTCTTCAGCGCTGCGTGTACGTTATTATTCAATTTGAGTCGGGAACGTTATTAGATTAGACGATGACACGGTTAATACATTATAGACAAAAACACGAGACGATGTATGTGAACATTTACGTCAAATAAAGTGTAACTGAGATATAATTCTTTGTAAATTCACCGTGTTCTTTTGCTTTGTCCTTTTGTCACCTTGGGTAAAAAATGGTTCATCACAGCCGTGCCCCTATTCAAAACCATGGGGTGTGCAAACTTTTGCACGCTGATGTTTATATAGGTTTTATTGCCATGTTACACCGAGGAGCGGCTCCTGGAAGTTCAGGACGCAGTGTAAGTTATTACAGTCGAGGCTTTAGGGGGGCACGGTACAAGTAAACGCCCTGATAGAAACCATGTGAGCTGCAGAACGCAGGCTTATTACTCTGTCACTGAAAAATGAAACATGTGCAGGAACGAAGCGAAAACCAGCGGGATTGTGAAGTCTCTTTACTGGCACCGAGCCCAGTTGTTCTTGTATACACAAAGATTTCAGAACCCTCTGTGTGTTTTTTTTTGGTTGCCGATGCAGGGAATAGATTTATCCAGACAGACGATTTCCCTCACCGAACCAAACCCCTCTCACGCAACCTGGGGGAAGGGAACCAACACACAACCCGACCTCGCTTAGCAGAACATAACCGCGGTTACCTCTCCAGTACCTCAACAAAACTACACTATACACTACCATTAGGAGTCATGTTCCCCTGAAACACACAGTCATACACTGAAGAAAGGCTAAGCGTTAGCATCACGCACACACACTGTGGCTCTTTATATCCTAAAACATCTTGCAATTTGGAAAAACTTTTAAAAAAAAGAATAAAAAAACCACATAGAAAAATTCAAAATTCAAACAGAAATAAACGCTGAAGTCAGCAAGCTGAGACGCTAACGTTACTAGCTGCTAGGGTTCAGTAGCTAATGCTAGGTGTAAGTATTACAGCACGTCGCTCTTGTTTGCACATTTGCACACGTACGTTATGTTGTCTTTTTCTTTTAGTGCTTAGATAGTTTTGTAAATGTATTCTGTTCATTTGTTCTGTCTTAGCTAATCAGCTAATTGAGTCTCTTAGTTAGCGAGTTAGTTGTTAATTTACGTTGATAATTTACGTTGTATGTAGCACCTTTGTCCAGGTGGAATGTCGTTTCGTTTCACTGTGTACTGAACCGTACAGTATATGGTTGAAATGACCATAAAACACGACTCGACTTGAGTTGACTTGACTTGAAGTCCCCTACATACGAACACTGCAGCTACGAGCTCTCGAAGATACGAACATGCGATATCGCCTGAAGGTATGACCTCCAGCGTACAGGTGCAGCGTACATTGTCAGGTGTGCGCAAGCGTGCGTCCCAGGATGTCCAAAAGCAAGAGACAAACTATTAAATCAGTGTAATCAAGAGCTACGTTTACTAGCAACCTGGCTAACTTTTATCCAAAGCTAGCTGATTAATGCAAGAGTCTTACCTGGCTTAGTGATTTTTATTGTCATTCTTTCCCCCTCAGTATTGAATGATTTTAATAGTTAATAAAGAATCTAGGTTACGTTTTTTTGTTCGTTTGTTTTATTTTTTTTTTTTTAAAGAGTCGGCAGTATCGGTCAACCTGTGTAATGATTACGACCTAACACCCAACATATATTTGCGCATGTGTGTGTGTGTGTGTGTGTGTGTGTGTGTGTGTGTGTGTGTGAAATTTCGGAGCAGATGGGGCCCTGTCTCTTGTGGAGTGACACCTCTCCGAGGCGTTTCCTCAGAACAGATGGGCCCTGAAGGATGCTGGGACGGTGCTAATCTGCACTACACAGTGTGTATCGTGCCACGCCCACTACACACACAGATATATATATATATATATACACACACAATGACAAATCTACATATCCAGGATCTGGGAATTTTCTGGGACATGATCTGTCTGTTGATCATCCTGAGGGCTTAGCTGTAGGTTTTCACCTTTTTATCAAGTGGACAGACACTTAGGAGACATATTTTAACTCTAATATTTTAACTGTGTTATTGTATATCATATGATTATATTAAACTAACTGTTCCATTACACATACAGTATGTAAGGAGTCTCCAGTGTGAAATAAAGTTTTATGTTACACCTGACAAACATTACAAACACAGTTATATGTAATTATATACACTTCCTATGGGTTAGAAATACTTTATACTAAATATATATATAGTTACATAATAGTTGTATGCATATAACTGTGAAGTATTAAATTGTGTTACTCATGTTTGTGTATAAACAATAATAACAAGCTCATCAAATTCTTCATTAAAAAAGTTGATAAACACTGTTTCATTTAAAAGGTTGTGCTGTTGTACTGAATATCAGCATGGCCACGGGTGTGATATTGCTTTTATACAACAGTTCCACAAACACCATTTATTATCTATAAATTATGATTTGTTTCTTCATTTAACTAGTTATTTTGCTCCGCCCACACATATCCTTCCACCCCTGGTGGAACTAACTAACCGCAACGGGCAGAGCCGAAAACCGACAGTCAGTGTAATTAACAGGAGGTGAGAGTGGTGTTAAACTCTTAGCGGTACTCTGTAGTCAAAAGGTGAGGAGAATAAACCATGGAGGTGGTGGACAGTCCTGAGAAACTCACCAGATTTACTATATATTTTACACTTATTACACGTCAGAATATCAGCTCCATTAACGTTAACCTCAAACAGCATTAAATAGAACATTAGTGTACTATGTAGGGTGTACAATCCCTCGTTCCACACACCGAGTAGTGCTCTCTATTCAGCCTTGTGTTAGACGCGAGAAGGGAAGTGATCACAGCAGAGACGGCGTGTTGTTTAAGACGACATAACGTTATCAGATGTGTGTTCTTACTGAAAGTGCTCCTGTGACTGGTTGTGAATGTGGGTTTTGTCAGGCAGCTGCTCTCTCCTCAGTACTGCGGACCGTACAGACCTACTCTCACCCACGCGGAGACACACAGTTAGTGTCATTAACACTGGACAACACCTGGGACGCAGAGTGTTACGAATAGTTAAACGTTTCAGCACTCACATTAAATCAGGTTACTCAGTCAGTACTAACTGTTGTATAATAATACTGATCATCGGAAGCTGCTTAACAGTCTTGGAGTAGAATAACCTGTAATCCATAACCTATAATATCAGCCTATAATTCATTTAAATGTATGGTTGTTCATTTTAAATAACTGAACACAAAAATAGATGAATGTAGATGAATCTTCAGGGTGTCTGAAACATCAAGCATCAGTGAGAGTAAAACTACACATGTTTAATTACGCATGTATTATTTACAACCTACTGTGTCATGTCGTTGTGGATTTTGCTCAATATATTTGATCAAGATCAAAGAAGTATTTGAATGACATATGGCTGTGGACACCTGGATTTTCGAACACCCTGTATGATAACGTTACAGAACCCCCCTGTGATACCCATCTACAGTATATGTGTCGAGAATTTAAACAGTTTGTGTGCTGCTGTTAACGGTAAATTATACTAGTGACACTGGTTATTTTCCTACAGTATAAAAGCACTTTGTCAAGTGTTTGTTTATTTTACACCTTCACGATTCGCCAACAGTTAGATTTTTGAATCTATTCAGTTATTTTTATTGTTATAGAACCTCCATAAAACTGGCTTGTTTCTGTTCTCACTTACATTATATTAGTGATATAGAAGTTCGCCTGCATCTTATAGACGTTATAAGAGTTCTTGCTTGAGTTTAATTAGAGAAAAACAAAAAAACTGAGGCAAGAACATAATAATAACAGGTTGTCATGTTACTAAGGAAACATGAAGTGTAAAGTATCTGAAACAGTCAGACACGACTGATATAATAAGGTTAGTCTTGTTCGGTGAATAAAGTAAAGAATGGAATGTTGCAATATTTCACTACCATTAGTTTCATGTTTTTCTCCGTTTCCTTGTTAAGGTGCCGTCGCGGTTACTCTTACTACAGTTTTACATATTTTGCCATCACATACAGACTCAGTTTTATTGTCACTGTCGTGCTGTTCTTTGAACAACTGTTACTTTCTACACTGTTGTCTCTTCGCCGCACAAGAAACTGCAATTAACTTTATTTCACTTATTAGATTTCTTTATTATCAACACACTATCCATCCATCTATCTATCTATCTATCGATCTGTGTGTGTGTATAATTATGGTTGGCATTTAGATAGATTAAGATAAGCACATACTCAAAACTAAATATAATAGCTTGTGTTATGTTAAACATTGTGACGTTATTTTTTCCTAATGAACATTCCTCCAAATGAACAAGTCAAATTAACATAGAAAGGTTTTTTTAATTCATTTATTTATTTTTATAATTTTCTGCCATGAAATCCAAAAAAAATGGACACTATGGACACTTTCATGCACATGTACACTTACATTGGAACTCATGTTTATGTGTACATTCTGGACCTTTGCACAAAGACACTTTAATAAGGCACCTTAAGACACGTTTCTATGCATACTTGCACACCACACTTCCTCCACCAAATTTCAATAAAAAAAAAAAAATAATAAACTTTATTGTACAGTATATTTCTATTTTTATTTCTATTTTATGTACAGTATACTTTTATTTTTATTTCTATTTTTATTCTAGTTAAGTTAAAATTTTCCTATCGTATTTCTTTATTCATATTTATTTCTTACTATAAGATGAGCATTTCACTGCATATCGTACTGTGTATGACTGTGTATGTGACGAATAAAATTTGAATTTGAAAAAAAAAAAGAAAAATCACACTATAGCACGAGGGAACAAAGGCTTTTTTTCTTTTTCTTTTGTTGGTACAAATTGCTATATGTATCTAGTTTGTGTATCAATTAAAACAACACAACAGCATCAACTTTCTCACATGTGCATGATAAAGCAGACCAACTGTTATAATAATAATAATAATAATAATAATAATAATAATGCATGCACGTGCGTTTCATAACGGTGTATTGTTGGAGAAATCTCAGGATCAGGTGAAGTTCTGTATCTGTGCTCATATTCTGTTCATAATACACATGCAGCTCTACACACACACACACACACACACACACACAGAGAGAGAGAGAATAAAGTGCACACAGTGCAGACGCGTTGCATTATAATCACACGTGAACCTCGGAGATCAAAAAGACAAGAAAAAAAAGGCATGGTTCTGTTTCTTCTATTTTTCTTTCCTTCTTTTTAAACAGCCCTATAACTGTATGTGTTCATGCATGATTTGTAAATACTCACGCTTTCAGTGGATTGTGAATGACAGTCGCCATGTTGCCACAGTGTCACCCAGTAAACTCAAATCTTAGGGGGTTTTTGGGAAACCGTATAAAAGAGAGAAAGAAACATTAAGAGAGAAACGGAGAGAGCGAGAAATGAGAAAGAAAAAAAAAACTCAGAATCCAGCCAATAGAATATCAGGATTCAGGACGTGGGCGTGGCTTAGACAAGCTGTCAAACCCATTTAAATGTGTTACAATGTAGTACATTTACACAAAGGGGGACATTTTATCTTTCTTTTTTTCTTCTTCTTTTTTTATGTAATGTCTCAATTCTAACTATATAATGTACGAATTTAAAATGAAATGTTTAAATAATATATATTTTTTAATTGTGACATTAATAAATAATTTATTCAAGATTCAAGATTTTTCTAGCATGTTCCTGCATTTAATGCAACGAGAATATTCTGTTTAACATCAAATAAAATTGTGTATCTTGTAAAATGTAAAGTTTTCGTTTTATTTAGTTTTATTCTGATACAGGACGTGGGCGTGGCTTAGACAAACCTATTGCAATGCATTACATCTGAATACAACATGATACATTTACACAGAAGGTTAACTTTTTTTCTTTTTTCTTCATTTCTTTAATATAATGTCACGATTCTAGCTATATAATGACATTTATACGCATTTATGCTACATAGATTCTACATTTTCAAGATTAATACACAATAATATTACATATAAAACATTTAAATCGATCTATAATTTTTTTCTATAATTGTAATATATATTTACCTTAATATTACACTTAAAAATATGTATTCAAAATTCAAGAATTCTCCAGCTTTTTGATATATTTAACAGTAATTCCAGCTTGAATTTAAATGTAAATATTTTATTTAACATCGAATGAAATCTTGTAATCCTGTTAATGTAAGTTTTTCGTTTAATTTGATTCATGATTCTGTTTCAAAACCAATGTGACCGACACCACGAATAACCAACTACATTCTGAGTTGATACAGCGTTTTTAAAAAAAATCCACCAATCAACATCGAGTAGGCGGGAACTACAGAACGCGGAAGCCAACGTCCACCTCTAATTCCAATCGAATGAATAGAGCACTAGGTAGGCTACCCGAGTGTACTGTTTGGTGTCCTACGTAGTGACCGAGTGTGTGGGAGGAATTTAGGACGCAGCCCTTGCTACAAGCGTTATCTCACGTGCGTGTTGAGGACACAGTTTTACATTATACCGTTGTGTGAACGCGTTTATTTTAGACGCAAAACGTGTAAAGTGTGTTTAGTGTTGTTGTATAGAAGCGTCTTAAGCTATTAAATAGTTTAACTTGGACATTAATATCTTAGATAGCGTGTAGAGTCGTCGTTGCTATTGTAGGTGTTTAGCTAGCTGTTAGCTAGTGAGTTAGCGGAGAGAGATGAAGAGAGGGGGGAGGAGGAGCAGACGTCATCATCATCATCATCCTCAGCGTGATGGGTCTCCAGCAGACAGACCCGAGTAAATCACACACATCATTACACAGGTCTCGTGATCATTACACATGTGGTGATGACGTTTCACACATCAATCTGACGTGTGTTTGTGTGTGATGTTGATTTGCAGATCATCAGACAGAAGTTCAGGATCAGAATCAGCTTCATCCTCCACATCCAGTGCTTCTGCTCCAGGTCATCTCTCAGCATCACAACACTCGCACACACTTTCCCTGTCGCACACCACTCGCGCACACTTTTCCTTTCGCACACCACTCGCACACACTTTCCCTGTCGCACACCACTCTCGCACACTTTCCCTTTCGCACACCACTCGTGCACACTTTCTCTTTCGCACACCATTCTCGCACACTTTCGCACACCACTCTCGCACACTTTACCTGTCGCTCACCACTCTCGCACACTTTTCCTTTCGCACACCACTCTCGCACACTTTCCCTTTCGCACACCACTCTCGCACACTTTCCCTTTCGCACACCACTCTCGCACACTTTCACACACCACTCTCGCACACTTTCCCTTTCGCACACCACTCTCGCACACTTTCACTTTCGAACACCACTCTCGCACACTTTCCCTTTCGCACACCACTCTCGCACACTTTCCCTTTCGCACACCACTCTCGCACACTTTCACTTTCGAACACCACTCTCGCACACTTTCACTTTCGAACACCACTCTCGCACACTTTACCTGTCGCAGACCACTCTCGCACACTTTTCCTTTCACACACCACTCTCGCACACTTCCCCTTTCGCGCACCACTCTCGCACACTTTCCACTCTCGCGCACCACTCTCGCACACTTTCCCTGTCGCACACCACTCTCGCACACTTTCCCTGTCGCACACCACTCTCGCACACTTTCCCTGTCGCACACCACTCTCGCACACTTTCCCTGTCGCACACCACTGTCGAACACTTTCCCTGTCGCACACCACTCTCGCACACTTTCCCTGTCGCACACCACTCTCGCACACTTTCCCTGTCGCACACCACTGTCGAACACTTTCCCTGTCGCACACCACTCTCGCACACTTTCCCTGTCGCACACCACTCTCGCACACTTTCCCTGTCGCACACCACTTTCGCACACTGTCACTTTCGCACACTGTCCCTTTCGCACACCACTCTCGCACACACTCACCCACACTTTCATCCAGACTCCCTTTCACCACCTATCACACTTGATCACACACCCCAGCTCTGGTTCACATGCACTCACCCTCCCTCACACTGAACCCAATAGACACACTCACTATCGTTTATTATTTATCATTCTTGTTCTGCTCATTTCATGAGTTTAGTTTATTTATTATTATTCTGTCCTCCTACTTCAGTTTTTCCCCAGGTCATTTTTCTTATTTCTTCAGTTCACCCCCCCCCCCCATGTTTTTCTTTTTTCCTCACTTTTCTTTTTTATTAATTTTTTTTCTTTTTAAATTTCTATTTAAAAAATCTCTTCTTCACTTTCTTCTTCAATTTATTTCTTATTCTTTTTTCTTCCCTTCTTCCTTTGCACTTTGTCCCTTCTTCAGTAGATTCCTTTTTCTGCCTTTTTTTCTTCTTCAGTTTGTCGTCCTAATGAATATTTATTCTTTAAACTTTTTAAAAATAAAAAATTAAGTTTTCCTTTTTTTTTTAATCCGTTTCTTTATTTTCAGCTCCTTATTTATTATTTTTTTTTTATTATTATTATGTATTATTTCTTCTCTTTGTAATGATACTTTTCTCTTCTTCAATAATCTTCTTCTGCCCTGGAGCTGTCAGTAATGCTGTGTCACATTCAGAGTTTATTGATAATTTGCAGAGCACTCTCTCTCACACACACACGCACACACACACACATTTTTCAGTGTACAATATTACACAACATACACAAAATATACACTACCAGTCAAAAGTCTGGACACCCCTTCTTACTCGAACATGGTCATTATTTATTTTATTGATATTTTTTTTTCTACATTTAAAACGATGCCGAATGCATCCAAAGTATAGACTAAAGTAAGGTTTATACTGCATGTGAAAGCAGACTGCTGTAAGTCTGACCCTCTCACACTGAACCCTTCATCTCGTTCACGTCCTCAGAGTTGCCAGGTTTTTACTTCGACCCTGAGAAGAACCGTTACTTCCGTCTGTTGCCGGGACACAATAACTGTAACCCTCTGACGAGGGAGCTGCTGGAGGCGAAGGAGCGCGAGAGGAGGAGGACCGAGCTGCTGGCCGAGGACGAGTGTGTGAGGAAGGTGAGTGGCGGAGCGCTCAGAACCGCCGTCTGCTTTACACTCGGGTGAGTGTGTGTGTGTGTGTGTGATGCTGAAACATCTCTGTGTGTGTGTGTGTGATCGTGTGCAGAAAGCTCCACGCATGGGACTGAACTCCACGCTGCTGCTGCAGAGGAGACGCCTGGGAGAGCTGCGCCCGAGATCCTACTGCAGGTACACCGTCCGGGTCCAACTCTATACACACACACACACACACACACACAGACACAGACACACTTCGGAGAAACTTGCTTGTTATTTTTTGCTCAAATTTACTTTATTATTAATATGCTTTTAAATATTTTTTACTATATGTGGAATAAGTGAGATTTAATGCTGAGGTTCTGGATAAAGTGTTTTTTTGTTTTTTTCCATTCTTTTTGTATGTATTTAAATGTTATTTGTATTTTGTACTTTAATTGTATTTTTATTTTAGTTTGTTTTATTCAGTTTTATTTTTTAATTTTATTTATTGCTTCTGTTAAAAAAAAAATAATAATAGAAAACTGATTTCACATGTTTCACTCTTAATCCCACATCCCACAATCCCAAACCGCTGTGACGCTCGCGATGTCTCGTCTGAACAGTCGACCCGAGTTCAGATGACACGATAGAACTTTACCTAAGTCACTAAAGGGATCGTCTACAAGTAATAATAATAATAATAATAATTCTGATACGTATCGTTTATTTCCAAAGACACCAAAGCAGAATGTTTGTACTTACGTTTTCACTCTTCTTTATTTCTTATCTTTTTTTCTTCAGTTGTTTTTTTTCCACATTATTTCTCCTTTATCTTTTCCCTGTTCTTTTTGTTTCTTTATTTCCTCTATTTTTCACTTTTTTAATTTTCTTATTCTTTCCTTTTCTCCCTTACTTTTTTCTTCAGTTGTTTTTCTTTTTTTTTCACTTCAATTCTTTCTTCTGTCACTTTATTTCTTATCCTATTTTCTTAAGTTTTTTTTCTTCTTCAATTTATTTATTCTTTACCTTTCCCTTTCTTTTCTTTCTTAAGTTTTCTCTTTTTAGGTAAATAAAGTTTTTCCACTTTATTTTTTTTTCTTTTATTAACAACTTTTTGTTCTCTGATTTATCCCTTGCTTTTTACCCTTTATTTAGAAGTTTATTTCTTCTTCAGTTCTTTGAGTTTATTATTAATTTCTCTTCATTGATATTTCTTTGTTAATTACCTTAATCACACTTAATAAAAAACAGCAAAACAGAACATTAATACATGGAAAGTACAGATAGTGAAAGTAAACAAACCTGATATCCAAAAATAAATCCCATAGCGATGTCCTTTACGCAGTTATCATATGGACCCTTAATTATTATATTAAATATTAACAGACTGGTAAGGGCAGGTGTGTATGTGTGTGTCATGTTGTGTTCAGTATAATATAACGGAGTGTGTGGTATTTGGTGGTGTTAGTTTTCTTCTCAGAAGTGAACATTTATAAATTCACAAGAGCCGCCGGTTTCATCTTCAACACTAAGCTTCATAAAGTGCAATAAAATGGTTTATTCATCAGCTGTATACACTGTGTGTGGGTGTGGGTGTGTGTGTGGGTGGGTTTTTATTTTTTCACACCAATTGCTTCATCAGGCTGCTCCATGAGGTGAAGGTGAGCGAGATGAAACGGCACAAGCTGGAGATCCAGAGCGCCGACTCCAGCAGCCCGAACACGGATAACTTCCGCCTCATCGTGGTGAGCTCCTGCCTCCGCTCCTCACCTCTACACCACATCACAGCAGTGATAACCCGTGTCCCGTTCCTCTGCAGGCGGACTCGGCGTGCGAGCGCGTCTTCACGGTGAACGACGTGTCGCACGGCGGCTGCAAGTACGGCATCATGAACTTCAGCGGCCGCAGGAACGGCTCTCTGTCTGTGGAGATGTGCGACAACCTGTACTTCACTAACCGCAAGGTGACCAGACTGGGACTCGACTCTGCTCACTCACGCGCACGCACACACTCACACACTGCTGATTATGAGTGAATGACGATGTTAACGCTGCTCTGTGTTTCAGGTGAACTCCGTGTGCTGGGCGTCTGTCACTCACTCAGACTCTCACGTCCTGTATCCTTTTTGCTCCGCCTCTAATGAGCTCTCGCTTGTTCCATCAGGCTTGTTTTCCTGACCCGCGTCCTCAGATTGTGCCTGGTAGGAATATCTCAGACCCCGGGGTGTGTCAGTTTACTGCCCGCGTCTCTCTTCAGTAACTCCAACCCCGGTGAGACGTGTGTACCGACCCCGGCATGTGGTGTATCCGCGTCGCTCAGGAACACTTCACACGTTCGATTCTTTAGCCCAGATTTAACACTTTTTTTCTTTAATGTAGGTTGTATTATTTACTTTTCAAAAAAAAATGAAGGGGAAACGTAGTCCCGGTTTGACTTGAACGTGTGTGTGTGTGTGTGTGTATATATATATATATATATATATATATATATATATATATATATATATACACAAATACGAGGCAGCGTTCGGGTCAAACCGGGACTAATTGTTCCCTTAATTATTTATTTACTTATTTTGAGCATATGAAACTAATTTCAAGAACATACTGTATCAAACTATATGTAAAAGTAAGTACACCCTGCTTTACTTTTATACGGCTACATTCGACCTTAATCTGCTCGAAGGCAAAATTTCGTGTTATGAAACACATTTTCTCACAGGAAATAATGCAAATGCAGATAATCCGTTCCAGCCACCCAAAAATAGTACCAATATTACCCAATTTCCAACACGATAATCATATTTTTTGCATATAAAACAAGCAAAACATTTAGAAAATACAGTGGAACCTCGGATTACGAGCACAATTCGTTCCGGAAGCGGGCTCGTATTCCAAAACACTCGTAAACCAAATAAAATTTTCCCATGCGAAATTATGGAAACTCAAATTATTTGTTCTACAGCCCAAAATAATAAATACATAAAAATAATTAAGATTAAATATAAAGTAAAAATAGAACAAATTAACCTGTACTTTATCTTAAAAAAAAGTAAAAATAAGTCCCGACAGATAAGTGTTTCCATTTATGCGCACAGGCACTGTGTTTCTCTCTCTTGCGCTGCCGAGTGTGTGTGTTGTGTGTTGTGTGGTTGAGTCAAATATGAAATAAATAGACATTAAACCTCACTTAACCTTAATTTATGATTCTTCTTGATTTAAAAACCAAACTGAAAGTGGCTCCCTTTTCTTCTTGCTTCTAACGTTCGCGTGACCCGTGGTGCTCTCTAAATCTTGCACAAAATGCAAAAAAAAAACCCACAGAAAAATGTGTAAACTTGCTTCACTTAGCTTTCCATTGACCGAATCATGTTACGAACAGAACTTACTTTAAATTGAAATGATTAAAGTTGTTGAATAATGAACTCAAGTGTAATTTACTGCACTTTGTGTTGTGTAATCAGACCAGCCTGGGATGCTGTGCAGTTTTAAGATCTCTACAGCGTGGTCGTGTGCCTGGTGCCTGAACCCTCAGGCCGATAAAACCTTCAGTACCGGTAAGTGTGTGTGTGTTTTCGTGTCTCGTGCGTGTTCCCATGCCGCACTTGGAGTGTCGCTCACTCACTCTCCCTCTCGTTCAGGTCTTTCCCGGAGCGTCATCGTGACCGATGCGGTGACGGGCCGGCGGCAGACCTACAGCACAGGAAGTGACGTTCTGGCCCAGCAGTTCGCTCTCAGAGTGAGTGGAGGCGTGTTGACTTTTCCCGAAGACGCGTCGACGTTTCAATCAGAATATTATTTTTACAATTTATTTTTCAAACGCGCGCCTCTTGTGTTCAAGGCGCCGGTCCTGTTTAACGGCTGCCGTTCGGGCGAGATCTTCAGCATCGACCTGAGGCAGCGAGGCCGCGGACGGGACCACGGCTGGAAGTCGTCCCGCTTCCACCAGGACTCGGCGGTCACCTCTGTACGCCTCCTGCAGGACGAGAACTACCTGGTCGCCTCCGACATGCTCGGAAAGGTCTCTCTGTTCCGACCCTGATCTGAAATCGTCATGACACCTCACAGATCGATGTTTAACACTCGCCTCTTTTTCCTCACCTACGCAGATTAAGCTGTGGGACGTCCGCGCGAGACGGGCGGTGCAGCAGTATGAAGGGCACCACAACGAGCACGCCTACCTGCCTCTTCACCTGTGTGAGCGAGAGGGGCTGCTGCTCGCAGGTACGCTCACCGACACCGGAGACTCCTTCGCTGAATATCACGCTGTGTGAATAAACCGTCGCTATGGAAACGGTGACACGTTTCGGAACTAATCATCACAAGGTCTGTATTAAAGTGTGGTGTTGTTTGTTTTGATTTGCAGTGGGTCAGGACTGCTACACGCGTCTGTGGAGTCTCCGAGACGGCCATCTCCTCAGGACCGTCCCTTCACCTCACCCCGCAGGAAAGGACTCCATCCCCAACGTGGTGTTCTCCTCGCAGCTGGGGGGACGCAGGGGACTGCCCGGCCTCCTGATGGCCGTCTGCCACGACCTCTATTACTACCCTTACGGAGACTTCCAGGACGGGACGACATCCGAGGCACGAGTCTGAGCCTGACCCGCTCCCGAAGTCATGTGACTCTCAGGTGCATTAGAGCCGTGTGCATTTTAAACCCAAACGATGTATGACTCAAGGATCAGGAGTGATCTTTCAGAAGAAAAAAATTAAAATAGTAATAATCACACTACTACCAGTCAGAAGTTTGTACACCCCTTCGTCGTTCCTGGTTTTTATTTCTTTCTACACTGTAAAACAATACTGAAGGCGTTTATCCAAAATACACAATAATCTCCTTTGAACAGTCGATATATAGATGTATATCTGCTACTTCTGCTCTGTAAATTCTTCATAACGGCTCTAATCTGAGGTGATTTCTGAGGTAAGTTTTGGTCCTGCTCTCCTGGGAAGGTCTCCATGAGGGACAGTTTCGTCGTGATGCTGCATCGGTTTTGCAAACACACTTAACACGATACTGTTCTTACAAGAAATGTTCCAGAACATCCGACCTTCATTGTCTTAAAGTGACAACTCACTGTAGTTGCTGTTTGCAATAAACTGTGCAAAAATGTCAAGGGGAAGTTGATTCGTGATCCTTTTGTGTGGCAATTTGTGTTTAGAATTGTAATTTAAATTGTAAATTCATATTGAATTGGGATATTTCTAAAATGGTGATGGAGCGTATATGAATCAAATCGGCACCTAAGTACAGTATTGCGATAACGTTGGTACGGATGATTAAAATCACTCGAATTACAGCAATAAGAAAAAATATGTAAAAAATGCACCCATGTTGCTGCTTCTTTTTCTTCAACATTCTCATATAAACACTAATGACCATCCACGATTTAGAGAAAGAAAGAAAAACGAAGAGGAAGAGGGTTCTCTATGTTTATTTATATTAAATAAACCTCTAATTGATTCTACAATTATAGTCTCTAATTTAATAATAATAGTAATGATGCTGAATTAGCTCAGAGCTACAGCTCCATCTGCTGGAACATGAACGCAGGTGCGCTCGCTCACTCGCAAGTTTCTCCAACATCCAGGTGTCAGTAGAGCGGCTGAGAAACTCACACACACGGACACACGCTTTCAAAAGTATTCATGTTTAATTTACTCAGCATACAAGGTGAATAAAACATGACAGTTTTGAATCGAGTCTGGGTCACAGTCAGTCATCCTGATCCCAAGTACATCTTAAATAAAACAAGCTCAGTTACAGACAAGCCTTGTGTGTGTGTTTTTTTTTTTTTTTTTAAATCTCCTCCATTTATATTAACCCGTACCAGGGGCTAACAGCTACTGAGTGAGATGTGATGATGATGATGTGTAGCCAAAAGCAGATGAGCTCACGACGTGCCATGTCTTCTAGCTAAAGCTAAAATTGTATTGGACGATTTACAACTTAGATTTTTTTTTCTTTATATATTTTTTCCATTCACAGACAAAAGCAAAAAAAATAAATCAGGCGAGTTGGTTGAGGGATGCTGGCGGGTTGTGGCAGTGTAAGTCTTTTTAGTTCATTTAAAATCTTCAAGTATAAGCGTTTATCTAAAATGATTCATGATCAACTCATAAGACAGCTAGCTGTACGAGTGCGCTTTTGGTTGAGGGAGGCTGGTTTATATGGAGCCCCCTTAAGGGAACAAAAAATAAATATATATATATTTTAATCTGAGGGAAGAAAAAAAAAATTATAATGGTATGGCACATGGGTAGAAAAGTTTTTTTTTTTTTTAAAGAGAAAAAGAGAGACATGGGACGCAAAATAAAAGGGACCCCAGTAAAGTTTTGTGAGATCTCGCGAATATTTTGCGAGATCTCACAAAACTAAATCAGCTACTAATCCAGTTCAGCGAGTGTCAGTAATTCACCTAAAAGCTGCCAACCGCTAAAAAGTAACAGAAGAAGAAGCACACAGGCAAGAAAATACTTGGATTAGAGTTACATGTGGTTCACAAACAGGCATGAAGAGAATTAATGAGTTTTACTTTCAGTTTGGCCTAAAATATAAAGAGATTCAGTTTTGGCACTGGACGATTGATCGGAAATATGAGTCACGTGGTCTTGATTTATTTATTAATTTATTTATTTTTCCCCTATGGCCCGTTTGATGGTTTGTCCTGTTTTTTTTCTTTTCTTTTTTTCCTTCAACTGATTTTCCCCCTCACCCATGTCCCTTTAGGGGTTCTGTAGTTTTCTTCTTCGTCTGTGGATCGTACAGTCTGATGACGAGTGATGGATTACACATAACAGGGCCATTTGTCTTTCACAGCAGCTCTCTTGTCATAATAAACTCTGACCTGGACAAGATCTTACTGGAATCTTATACAACGTGATGATAAATAAAAACAAACCCTGAAATAACACATTAAAACCGGGTTTTCCGAATTACTGTGCAGGATGACATCCTGAGGAATACAACGAGGAGGAGTTCACGCCATTGTCAAAAGATACAATTACAGTCTCACACACACACACACCACTTCAGTAGTGAGATGCAGAAAATGCAAAAACTTTCTCATAATTCTTGAAAGGCCCAGGAACATGAATATGAACAAGTAAAGCATGCAGTCACTACGTCTCGCTGTGTCTTAACCAATTAAAATGCACAACCACTCAGTCTTGTTTTTTTTTTTTTTCTTTTTTTTGAGAGTCCGGTTTTGGCCTGTGCTCCACAGGTCACTACTGAAAGTGATGGAGTGTATTCGCTCTGTGAAGAAGGTAATGGTTGTGTGTTAAAGAAAAAAAATTGTAATGTTCATATTAAACTTATTATAGTGTAGAACCTCCTCTGTAACAGGGAAATCATTTTAATTCACATGGACGTAATGTGACGAGGATGAGAAAACCAAAACAAATTACAGGATTTCTCCTTAAGAAGCAGAACGAGCGACTAAGCGGCGTCCTAAAGCCCTGCCCTGCCCTGCCCTGCGAGCGTCCCGCCCATCGTTACAGTACAAAGATTCCCTGGATGCATGCAGACTGTAACGGTGGATGTGATGCGGATATGACTGTGTATGTATTAGGGATCATATAACGGATTGTCAAAATAACATTCTTCCATGAGAAAAGAAATATGAAATTTAAGCTGCAAATTAAACACGATACTTGAGTCTCTGTTTGACCCGGAGAGGTGCTGACGGGCGCGCACGGCCTCTCTCCTGATGTGGCTCGGACCCGGTCCGCGGTGTCTGGAAATCCGGTCCTGCTAAATGTCTCCGGGTTTCTGGTTGCACGCGAGACACACTCGCACGGGATGATCCCAGCCGCGAGACGGGACGGCGCGCCGGTCGGGTGAGCAGCCGTCACACACGCCCTGTCCACAGGCCCGGCAGTGATGGATGGAGAGACGGGCGTTAAACTCGCGCTGGCACTGAGAGCAGCAACGGATGTCCTGGTCGGGAACCCAGTACGCCGGCCGCGCTGCGTCTTTAACCAGTCCTGGTGAGAGGGAGGGGGGGGGGGGAGACGGAATCGGAGCGTACAGCATGAGTGGGGTTTCATGTTAGCGTAAACAGTATTGTTTCAACCTGTTCATGTAATGACCGCTTTGCACTAGAGCATTTATTCGAAAGCGTGTCATATACACAGTATGTACACGTGTTTGTGCATCTGTCTATACAGACATGCAAGAAGTAAAGCCATGCGTGGTTGTATGATAAAATGTATGAACTAAACTTGTAAACTATACTTTGTTGACTTTTGCTTAGCAGTTTTTAAGAGCAACAACTGGAATGACGTTCTGAACAGATCTTAAAACAGCATGATGAATCCTCGGAACCATACAAAGAGTGATTTTTAACATTCCTATCCTATTCGTCTCTGGGACGGTCCATCTCCAGGAATTGTCCCTTCTAATCATGCTTAAAGATGGGCAAAAAAAAGAAAGGAAACAAACCGTAGTCATAATATATAAAATGTTGCTGCATACATTTGTTCGTAAACCGTAACTGCACCTAAGGAAATTAATCTCACACGCCAACTGCAACGGAAGCTATTTTGTCTCAGAACTGTTTCGTACTGTGAACTCTGTCTTGTTGAGGATTTTACGAAATTAGGATTATTTACTATCAGGACAGCTTCACAGGATAGACATTTCCTATCATCGTGCTCCTGGACCGACTCATTTCTCCCGCACGCACACACACACACACACACACACACACACAACAATATACCAGACTATAGACATTTTATACATTCACTTACACACTGAAAATATTGTGTATGATAACTATTGGTATCTGGTGCACTGCAGTGTCTATTTTTTTGTACAATTTACATGAGCTACTTTTGTGATTTGTTCGCATCTATGAATGATCAAAGAATCGCGGCCCGTTCGTATCTGCGGAAATTCGTAACTTGGGTATTCGTAACTCTGGGACTACCTGTATAACAACCTCCAGTTAGAGTTACACACTCTGAGCTGTGCTGTTTCATCTGTGTTAATGTGTTTGATTGATTCGTTCATTAACATGATGGTCATTCAGCCACTAATCATGCAACAAAGTGTCGAGAGTGCAGCAACACACACCCAGAGGGATGTCTATGGCAGTGACCACGGCTCCTAAAGTGTTCTGTACGGCCTCGCCCACTTTCCTGGCGATCAGCGTCCCGCTCTCCTCCTCCTCCAAAGCAGCGTCCAACAGTTCTGTTAACATTCACAGGCAGACGAAATGAAGAATTGAATTGAATTGGGGTCTATTTTCAACAATGAACAAATATAATTCATCACAATATGCAAGTTTGCTGAAAAAAATGACTCTAATTTCTAAACTGTTAAAAAAAAAATGTAAGTCTTGAATTAACGCTAAAAGTCGACACTTCTATCAAATTTCAACTTCTCATACAACAGTAAAAACACCAAGACTGGTGTGTGTCCTTGTCCGAACACTTCTAGACCTGCCTGTATGCGTGTCCATATTCTCACCCTCTGGGATTCCTCGGTTTTGGAAGCAGGCGTCGCACACCCTGACAGGGGCCAGACCCCATCCTCTCTCGGGTACGGGTCTGCTCTTAGACGAGCAGGCGTCACAGAAGCCTTCTCCGCACGCCCGGCAGTGGTGCTTCGTATCGCTATCGTTAAAGACCTCGCCGCACTTGGAGCAGTTCTGCAGAGACATTTTCACCACAAGTTCATATAAAATAAACACCATGTGACACATACAGGATACACTGTATATAATCCATGTCTGTGTCTTAACCTGAACTAACCATTTACGGAAAGATATGGTGTATATTAGAGCGTGTCTCGTGTCTAGACCAGGGGTTTTTTCCTCCATTTAATTAGCTAGAGGAGTTTTACAAGGTGGTATTAAAAAGTTTCAAGACAAGTTTTGTAACAAACCAACAGATGACCTTCAACGAGCTCAAGCCCCGAAAATATCGAAACCTTTCAGTTAATAAAGCTCTGAACGCTTACGAGTATGAGCGAGTTGGGTTTCCAGTACGCCGGGGCGATCTGGTCGGTGAGCCAGGAAGTGACGGCTTTGGCGGGCTTGACGCTCAGCTCGGACACTGACTGGGCCATGTAGTTCACTCCGTCCAGCAGCCTCTGTGCAGCGTTGTTGTTGTCCTTCGAGAACCCGTTCGACTGCAGCAGGGAATAAAAATAATCATCAGGTTGGTAAGCAGGAGTGTTTACAGTATCCTAGTAAACATTCCTAAAAACAAACAAACAAAAGACCCCTCACCCCTGGCCAAACGTGGTGTATTTCAGTACGGACCACGGTGTCCACCGGGTCCTGGTTCCCGTACCAGTACTGCCTGCTTCTGTAGATCACCGAACAGTTGGGACACTCAATCACATACCTGCAAAGACGAGCATTAGAATTTACCCTTCAGCCCTGACGCATCATCATCATCATCATCATCATCATCACCCAGTGCCACACTGTTCAAGCTCACTCACCCAGACCAGGCATAAATAGCCAGACCAAACCAGGGCGAGTCCGACGACGCCGTGGTCTTAGGAACCACGATCACCTCCTTACCGCTCTCGTAGCACGCCTACAAGGTGAAACAAACATACTGGACATCAGATCATATCCCTGAGCACCTGCGCAGAGAGGACACACCGTTAGAGGACGGAGCGGGACGAACCTTGCAGGTGTAGATGCGGTTGTCGTACTGGGCGGAGTAGCGGCAGCGGTGCTTGGCCTCGTGGCTCACGCCCTCCCGCAGGTGGTTCATGCTGTTCTTACAGCCCGAGCTGAAAAACCAGACCACAGCAGTGATCAGTCTAGAGGTACAAGAGTCCAGAACAGGGTTTAGTCTAGAGCAGTGATTCCCAACCCTGGTCCTGGAGGACCCCCTGCACATTTTACAGTTTACTCTGCTCTGCTACATGCAGTTCTATTCATAAAAGGGCTGATAATTAGCTGGTTAGTTAAATCTGTTGTGCTGGGAGCTCAGAAAACACCAAACAATTTTAAACCAGGGGTTCAGAGGTACTGAAGAGGGTGGGGTTTAAGCAAGACATGCTGAAGGCCAGGGTGGGGATTACTACAGAGGTACAGAAGTCTTAGGCAGGGTTTTAGTCTAGGGATACAGAAGGCCAGGGAGGGTTTTAGTCTAGAGCAGTGGTTCTCAAACTTTTTCTGTCATTCCCCACTTAAGGGGGTGAGCGAATTTTCAAGCCCCACTTGTCAACAAAATAATAACGAAATCGGCCAAGTTTACTGTTTATTGAAATATCAATTCCTAAACCAATACGATCAAACAACACCAAGTTAAAAACAGATCAAATACACGTGCAATTGTTATAAAAGGCTTACGTTGTCACTTATCTTTGTATAATTGACCCCATGTTTATTAGCTGCTCAGCAATCGTTTGTAGTTTTTTTGCACTGGCCAATTCTGTATGCAACTTTGAATGAAGCCATTTGTGCTTTGCTGTCCACTGATTCAGATGTTACCATGCGATTCTCCTGCTGTCTGTATTCTGCCAGCTTTCTTTCAAAGACGTCCAGTGGTTTATTAACGTGACTGGAGTGTGTTGTCTCTAAGTGTCTTCCTAATTTGTTGGGTCTCATGCGGTCTGCTGCCAGCGGTTTAAGACACAAAACACACACGTGTCTCTCCTCTGCCCCCACCATCACCACCATCAATCCAAGCTCAACATAGGCTTCATTAGGGGGGGGGGGGGGGGGGGCGGGGGCGGGGGCGATATAACCAAAATCTTCTATCATGGTGGAAGCTATTTTCTACCTCAATAACAATATATATCACAATATAGCAATTTGTATCTGAAAATGCATAAATAAAAATGAAAACACACACTGTTTTACATAATTTCATTTTTTTATGTAATTTTATATAAACTGTGAATTGCTGGGGTTTGCCGCATTTTTTTACTTTGGCCATATTCGTTTGGATTTCAGATGATAGAAAAGGTTTGACGTGTTTCCACCACTTGTTAAAACAGTGCACTTGTGTACCTCACAAATCACCTTCATCTCATTCGTATCACTTTTCTTATACACAAACCAATTCCACACCACAGACGAGGCAGCATGTAAGCTCCTCGTCACATGTAAGCAAACTCACTGCTGCTGCAGCGTCTTCTTCCAGTGTCGAAGTGTATGTGAAGCCAAACACATCAAAAGTGGGACGAAACCGCGGCACCCGATTGAACCAAATATCTGCGCAAATACAGCGCAGCGCGACTATCTGGATAGCGCAGTGATGATCTGGTTTATTTTCGCAGCCCAGTGGATCACGTAGCGCCGCTCGAATCACAAACCTGCGCGACTCACTGTGTTTTATTCAAAAACAATTCATTTAAAATGTCAGGACTGTTTAATATTGTTTCCGCCTTGCCATGCCTGGTTTGTACGTGCGCATCCCAGCGGGGTAAAATGTATTTTGATGGTCGGCGCGGTTTATTTCTGTCAGAGTCGCGCAGCGCTGCCCAGTGGCTCGCGCAGGTTTGTGATTTGAGCAGCGCAGCTCAAGTTTGTCCGACGTTAAACCGTTATTGTTCCACTATGGTTCCACTTTTTCTCCCGGCCCACAACTGATGTTATTTTTAATTTACTTGTATTAATGATCCATTTATTTGTGTGTGATTGTTTAGTTTTGAGCGTACGCTCTTCATTATCAATAAAGAAAAGCATGAATTAGAATAGGAACTTTCCTGTTTTTCCTCCCGTTCATTGCGCCCCACCTGTCATGTCTGTATTCCCCACACTTTGAGAACCACTGGTCTTGGGATACAGAAGGCCAGGGAGGGTTTTAGTCTAGGGATACAGAAGGCCAGGGAGGGTTTTAGTCTAGGGATACAGAAGGCCAGGGAGGGTTTTAGTCTAGGGATACAGAAGGCCAGGGAGGGTTTTCGAGAGCAGTTCTTAGTCTAGGTTTACACCGGGCGGGGTTTGGTTTAGAGCCACAGAAATCTGACACAGGATTTAGTCTAGTGGTATAGAGGTCTGGACAGTCTTCAGTGTGAAGGTAGAGACGGACGCGCAGTGCACATCAGTGCTGTTGATACGACACTCACCCACAGCTCAGACAGATGCTGGAGCAGGTAAAATACTCATCAGGGAAGAAGGAGTTACTGGACAGGTGCTCGTCAGGGATCTCACCACTAAACCGCTCACTCAGGGCCTGATACAACACACACACACACACACACACACACACACACACACACACACACGTAAGACCTTATAGCCGACATTTCTTTTAGACTTCTTGCTGGAATTGTTGTTGTAATGTTTCAGTCAAGACGCGTAATGTTACTGCTGTCTAGTTATTATACAATAATTAGCTTCAGAAATATAATAAATCTTTATTTAACTGTGTTGTAAATATAATTATTACTGTTTTGTTATTACTAATATTAATGCAAAAAAATAAATCACTTGACTTCTTATAATTAAACATTTTATGTCTTAAATTCTCCTTGATTCAACACTTACTAGCATTTTTACTTTAATCCTATATACTGTATATATATATTTCTCTACACCACTAGTTATTCTGTATATTTAGAAGAGTAATGTAGTTTCTATAGTGAACTCTTCTGCGTGTGACAGGACATGCACTACGTGTTACATGTGTAATAATGTTCTATACAGCTGCAGGTGTGTTGACGTTTGTCCTGCTGTTCCTCGTCCGGTTCATGACGATGTAGTGAATGAGAAACTCACATTGAGGGCTTTGTAGATGACGCTGGCGGTCCGTGGGGAGCGTGTGGTGGTGTTGTCCAGCTGCAGCTCCACGCTCCGCAGCAGACCGCTGAAGTCAGTCGGAGGGTTGTAGGTTCGAGTCCCTCTGTACTGGATAGAGCTGAATGCCTCGGGGTAGAGGACAAGCTTGCGGAAACGCTCCTGGAGGAGACGTTCTGCTGATTCAGAGGGCTTGTCTGCAGGAAATGAAATATTATTACATTTTAAGAAATACATGGCAGCTATTTATTTGGAAAAGTAAAATACATGATAATATAAACAAAAATATTCTGTGATTTCTCTAACAAATTGCTTATTATCTGAAATAAAATTATTTATTAAATCTACTAATTACCTACATCATTTACTATAATATATAATTTACTAATCTAGTTATAATTAACTATATTATAATATGATATTTTCTTTAAAAAAAATTGTATTTTATTTTTAATTATTCATAGTTATAGATTTTATTATAAAAGCAACAACTAAGCAGCAGACTGGAAGATGACGGAACTTATATTTAATAATATTTTACAATATTTTCCAGCGATTATGTTGATTGTTTAAAAAGTCACAGTAAAGTTGCTGATTTCTTTTAATAACAGAGAAACCTGATATTCCTGACCTGAGCCCAGTAATTTGGTGTGGACGGTTTCGTGAAAGATGATGACAGCCGGGCCCAGCGTGGAGAGTGGCACGTCCAGACCGCACCGGGCCGTGGTGGCTTTCAGCTCCTTGGTGAAATGCTTTAAATACGCGTCCGAGGCGTCGCCCAGAAACTTGAAGAGGTCGTCGTGCAGCCGGTCGGCGTGTGTGCGGTAAATCACCAGATCAGACACGGCCAGGACCTTCAGTAGGAGACGAATGCGCTGGCCCTGATTAGTTCCGGCTCCCAGGAGGCCCTCGGTGTCCACGACCACTACTCTGTGGAGCGGGTCCATGGCCGCCCACACGCCCACCGTGCAGGACTCCTGCGTAGGAGACGTCCTGAACACCTCCCGGCCTCTGAAGAACGTGTGGTTGAGGGTGTGGGATTTGCCTTCGCCCGTGTTACCGAAGATGGACACCACCTTCAGGAGCTCGTCTGGGGCGCAACCTAGTCTACTGACGAACTCGTCTGCGTCCTTCACCTGTTTACAAATCGAGCCTCAACAGTCAAAATTTTTATGTATTGTGCTTTACAATTTCAAGAATTAAACACTTTAAAGCAGATAAACATCTCCAACCCCATACCTGCATTTCCTCTTTCTCATCCACCAGGAGGAAGCTGTGCACTTTTTCCAGCTGAGCTTTCCCATCGTCTGCTTCTTCATCACCAGCGGTTGGGTTCTTCTCAGGTGCTTTGCATGGTGGGTAAGCGATCAGCGGGTGTTTCCTCTTGCTCACGCCGCTGTGCGTCCGCTTCTGACAGTCCAGGCATAAATTGACCTTGCAGCCCTGACAGCGCACCACGGCCCTGTGCCGGGAGCCGTTAGGAGGGCTGCCTGCGTGTCCTTTGCATTGGTCACAGAACGGTACGTGGCCCGGCGCTATTCGGACCCGGTCGTGGTTGCGCATACGCTCCTGGCGGTGCAGCTCGAGCTCACAGCGTGTGCACTGCAAGCTGCCGCATTCATCGCACTCGTAGGCTGCTTCGTCCGTTCCGCCGCAGGCGTAACTCTCCTGACAGACCAGCACCCCGTTTACACCCTTATCTCCGACACCACTCATTCTGCCTCTAAACTACTGACGTCACGGGATGAAGAGGACGTGACCCAAAGGAACGCCTACTTACTCAGGGGGAAAATAAACTGTACCAGAGGATTAACCGGTCACCCTAAACCTTCCAGATCAATTCATTATAACGTTTTTATCGATCAGCGTATGTCAGCGAATTCAAGAGGAGTGTTTCAGACTACCAAAATATAATTCAGAACTTAATTGAGTCAGTCAGCCTTGTTGATTGAACTGCTCGTTACAGCCTTGACTTGGACTATGATTAACTTCTGTGTGTGTGTGTGTGTGTGTGTGTGTGTTTTTTTTTTGTTTTGTTTAAAAGTTAACGTGTTATAGTGAATATAGAACTATCCACAACAATTAAACAAAGGAAATAAGAAATAATAATAACAATAATAATTGGGACACGGGTTGTAGCTTTCTTTATATTCTACATACAAGACTAAACAAACAATGTAAGAAATAAAGTGACAAAGAAATGTGGTACAACTAGAATAACTCGGTAGTGCTTTTCCACAACGGATAAATGAGAGAGAAGGAGAAAGGCAGAATTAGAGATCGTTAACGCACAAAATGTTTAGCTAGACGTAGCGCCAATCGATCGAGAGTGTAACTACTGAAAAGAGAACAAACTATAACGAAGGTGACACTTGGCTAGCTTAATCCTCATCGGATAATTTAGATTTATTAATATAGCTAATCCTTGACTGGATGTGTTGTCATGGCAACTGATTTGTCAGGTTAGCAGAAGTAACTTCCACTTCAATCAAATTAAACCAAAAAAATTTTTATTTTTAATTTAATATTAAACTGAATACATAAATGTATAAATAATTCAAGCAAGTTTATTTATTTATTCAATGTGTGATACGTTTAATTTATCAGTTTTTTCCAACATTAAAAATCTTGAAAAAACTCAAACTTTACAGTTTGTACCAATTGAATGGCTTAGCTTTTTTAAAATTTTTATTAATGTTTTACGAATTTTTATTTAAAAGTTCTCCTGAGGGTAGAAAAACATTATTTACTAAATCATTTATTAGAAGTCGGACAAGTTATGTAATAAAGCCAGTTTAAACCAACAATATAATAGTAATAAAAACTATTTTATATTTAGCAGTTAATCATCTTTAGAAACTTACTTTAATTAAATTATATTGTGTGGTAATTTTATCTCCTGGGGGAAAAATAATTAACTAATTAATTATTAACCGGACGTTTGAACGTAACAACCATACAATAATAGTAATACATTTATATTTTGAAGTTAATTCAACTTTAAATAAAACTAAAAGTGATAGTCTAATAATGTTATCTTTAAAAGTGAGAAAATAATATAATTTAAAACCCGGAAATAAACCGGAAGTGGACGACCGGAAGTCGGAGAAAATTTACATAATAAAGTCAGCTTGAACCAAAAAACAATACAACAGTAATAATACGGTGGCTAGTAAGGAGGAGGTATCTCTTTATCTACTGTGTATAAATTTAGACATATTTAGTTTTAATGTTAAATAAATAAAAACGTTAAATCACGTTATATATTTCTGAAAACAATATATAATATAATAAAATACAATACCAGTCTACTGGTGATCAATAGCTAAACACGTCCAAGGTGCATAAACAATTCTTTAGCGAGAATTATTCGGAAATTAATCTTTTAATTTACAATTTAATTTTTTTTAATTGCGTTAAAACAGGCTGGTCGTGTGTGCTGTTGACGTCATCAGCTTTTGTTCGTTAAGCTTAGAAACATTATTAATTAAATACGATGTTTACGGCTATACATCTATCTGATTAAACATATATATGTATTTACTCCCGTGCTAAATCTCGCTGTAAAGTGAAGTCTACGTTACCCAGATGATGAGGTTGTTACTGAGCTAGCAAAACACCAAAACAAATGCTCTCCCAACATCGCGTTTTTCTGCAAGACAAGTCTCTGTGTGTAGCATAATACGCTAATTATTCACAGGAAGACATCAACTATCTAAAAAAAAAAACAAGGTTGTTAACAGAGTTGTTTTAAAAATACACATAAATCTCTCTCCTCCCCGGTAGAATCTTGCTGCCAGAGATATTTTTCTTCCCCTAACCATATTCGACAAAATCCAACCCCTTGAGCGATGATTGGTTGACTGTATTCGCTACTCGAATTATTATTGGATAATAGATTTGGATTGGCGGCGCTATACAGATTACTATCCAATCGGTGTTGAGAAGGTGGGGTTTTATGAATACGGGTAGGATAGAAGGGTTGCCTAGTCACATCAGCTGATCGAGTTGTTTTTGTCTAAAGGTCGAAGGTGGTGCGTCGCAAGGTTTCTCGGGATATGTAGTCATTGTACTGAGCTTGTTAAACAATTACAAATATATACACCTTTTCATTTCATTCTCAAATTTTTATCGTAACTTGGAATGATGTCATATTTCAAAATAAATGTGTTGCAGCTTAGTAATTGTAACCAGAATGTTAAGATGAGAATCATTGACATCTACATACAACTCAGTTACCCAAAATGCAACGCGCTCAAGATTTGAAGGTCACGCTGCCATGTCTGTCCACGGATTTCTTTCTGCAAGGCTTATTGTTTGTTTATAAACTTAAGCTTTGAGGTTAATGATGCAAAACCTCAGTAATTATAAATAGTAATAGTAATTTTAAATAGAAATATAGAAATAATAACAGTAATTCGTTTGTAGTTCTATAGGTTTTCTATTCAACATGGCTGAGAAGGAAGAGTTCAGAGACATCCAGGGGAAAGCCATCAGACTGTCCTGCCAGGATTATTCTGCTTTCTGCAGGGAGTTCACCATCAGCTCTGCTAAACTCTCTCTAGTCAGGGTGATGGTGTTCACCTGCGGCGTCTGGCTGCTCGCCTATGCTGGCTTTTATCTCACACAGGTAACCAGGTGACCATGGGCATCATGATCATGGTTTAGTTACAGAGAACAAAGTTTCCCCATTGTGACATGATCTCCATCATTAAATATTTGTGAGTGCTGATATTAGGCAGTAACGGCACTGGGACGTTTAACTCCACATGTCACCCTGTAGTCTACGGTTGTTAATTATACTAACTGTCGGTCGCAGTGTGGGTGAAACTGGGTAAACAAACTAAAAAGCTACATTGTTCCTGAGCATTGTACGTTGAATTGAGATACACTGTTTCATTTTTGATAATTTAACGCCATAAAAATGCATTTCTGTTGCGTTGCTCGGAATTATTTATGAATTATGTTTATTTTTTATGATTTTTTATTTTATTTAAAGGGGATATGTTTTGGTGGAGAAAAATAACTGGTTCCATAAAGGAACAAATCATAATCCTGAAATCAGAAACCTTTGAAATATATATATATTTTTTTATCATTTGTATATAATGCTCCCAGATAGCATCAAGAAGATTAAGAAAAAGCATGTGTGTCTGATTATACCGTAAGTGGTGCTCCATCATCACCAGAAAACTGAAGAAAAAAAAATCTAAATGATTAGTATAAAAAAATAAACCTCATATTGACTGAGAGTTTTGGACAAAATGTAATGTTTTGAGCTGTTGCTATAGAAACATGTCATATGTGTGTCGTAGAACACGACGGTTCTATCTGGTGCCATCTTCGTGACGTTATTAGGAATGCTGCTGCACGTTCACTTCGTCAAGGTGGACCACGAGACGCTGCTGGTGGTCGGCTCGCTCGGCGTCCAGCTGTCCTCGGCGTACGCCTCGGGCCGCGAGAGCACCACCTTCATCGAGATGAACAGGATCAAAGACATCGTCATCAACGAGGCCATTTACATGGTGAGGAAACCTCCGATCAGAACGGACATCTCGGCTCAAACCTGGCTTTTACTTCCTGAGGCGTCATTTAGAAGAACCGCCCCGGGTTGAGGGGGCGGAGCTAGACATACGAGTGTGGTAGAAGTTTCTGATTGAGATTCTCATTTCTAATCTTTTTACAATCTTATCACACAATAGTAAACATGATAAATAACACGATAAATAACTCCTACAGCTAGTGTCATGTGACTGGTCATTTCCGTTATTCAAATTCAAGATTCAAAGAACTTTATTAATCCCAGAGGGAAATTGCTTTATGCTTTATGCTTTATGATTGACAGGAGAGATTGTGTGAGAGAGAGAGACAAGCCCCTCCTACCCTGAGAACTATATTAACATGCATATTTTCTTTCTTTTCAGCAAAACATCATCTACTACCTGTGCATCTTGCTGAAGGATCCCGCGGAGCCCGACGGAGTCAGCAGCGTCGTGCCGCTGTTCCAGGTTTGTACTGGACTCACGATCTCTCACTCACTGCTACTGGTTCCTCAGGAGGAGGAGGAGGAAGAGGAGCTGGGATTAGTGATAAAGACCATGATGATTTAAAAGAAATGATGAAATATAAACAGCACCAGGGTTTCAGCTTTTCAGGTCCTGAGCTTCAGATCAGCAGAAGGTTGCAAGTTCAAATCCCGGCGCCTTCAGTCTGCCACAGGGTTTGTGTTCAGTTTTAGGAAAATAATCACCTTCCATAAACAGCTGCATGTGATCAATTCTAATCTTAAGCAATTTCAAGCTGTATTTGGGCATCGAGAGCGAAAGTTTATGCACCCTAAGGTTTTACTACTAAACCTTATTATTTCATAGACAAATTTAAGATTTTTTTCCCCCTGGTATCTAGTTTTGGCTAAAGACCTCCTGTATCTGTTTCTTGGGTATTTGGGATAAGACCCCAAAAAAGTGGTGAAAACCTTCCCAAAAGTGACCCGACCCTCTTATCCAGAGCGACTTACATTGGTATCTCTTTATACCTGTATCTGAGAAGTTGAGAGTGACGGGCTTTGCTCAGGGGCCCAACAGCGGTACCTTGGTGGTGCTGGGGTTTGAACCTGCGACCACAGAACTACTCCTGCACCGTCTTCTCTTTACCCTACAATGTTGCGGGGTAAGAAGTCTATTGATGGAAACTTCAAAGCACTTTTGTAAGTCACTCTGGATAACAGAACCACATCGTTCCTGTCTTTTTGTCCGCAGTCTCTCCGTGTCCCTGAGTAAAGACAAAAGTATTGAGCTCGAACTCTTATAATGTTTTATTTTATAAAGATTTTTTAATCCTATACTACATCACTTCACTCCTGATGGCTGTGTTGTAATTGAGTCGCTCGATGAGAAGCTATAAGAGGCGATGCTAGCGGTTTGCGTTGTTCCATCAGAGCTCGAAGCCGCAGCTGAGCTGCCTGGTGCGAGTCTACAGGAGCTGTCAGGAGATCATCAGACAGACGCCATGACGACGACGCGCCTGCTCAGGAGACGGAGAAATGTCCCCGCGTCTGGTCCTGCAACATGACCCGAATATCTCTCTGTCTCTCTCTCTGTCTCTCTCTCTCTGTCTCTCTCTCTCTCTCTCTCTGTCTCTCTCTCTCTCTCTCTCTCTCTCTCTGTCTCTCTCTGTCTCTCTGTCTCTGTCTCTCTCTCTGTCTCTCTCTCTGTCTCTCTCTCTCTCTCTCTGTCTCTCTCTCTCTCTGTCTCTCTCTCTCTCTCTCTCTCTCTCTCTGTCTCTCTCTCTCTGTCTCTGTCTGTCTCTCTGTCTCTGTCTCTCTCTCTCTGTCTCTCTGTCTCTGTCTCTCTCTGTCTCTCTCTCTGTCTCTCTGTCTCTCTCTCTCTCTCTGTCTCTCTCTCTGTCTCTCCTCATGGTTTCCCTCCAGCAGAAAATCCCCCTAACAAACGCTTGTAAAACGCGTCTGTCTGAGTCTCCACGTGAGCCGTGACCGAGAGTTGAGACTGAATCAGTCAATAGTTTCCACTCGGTCAGTTCATGTTTATGTAGCAGGAATGAAAGGAGTCTCCAGTGTCAGCGCTGTTTAACAGTCAGACATAAAACTGTAATGCGAAGAGATTTTCTGTGTTTAAACTTTGATTTAAAAAGAAATAACGGGAACCTGATGGAGGTTGCGAATCTTCATAGCTGCTAGAACAAGAAGAAATGAAATTAATAAACTTAAATTAATAACAAGAAAGGAGAGGGAAATAAAACTTGTATACCTCAGCATATAATCTGTGACTAAATATAATCATCCGCCATTTCAAGATGTATTAATACTTAAGAGCAACATTATGCTCTTACATAACATAATGCATCCTTATTTACCATTTAATGATTAAAAAAAAAAAAAGAATTAAGGTATCATTTGATAATAAAATAAAAAATAATGATATTTATAAATGTGTGAATTTTTATTATAATTTTTTTTAGGTTTTCTGGTTTTTAGGTTTTTTTTGTTGTTGTTGTTGTTACTTTTAGTTCATTTCTTTCCTGCTTGTTTCATGAATTTAAATTTTTCTTTTTACACTCTTGATGAATTTTATAAATCTTTTTCTTTAGCTCTGTGAACAGAAAGTGTTTTTTTCTGGCTAAATACTGTATGTTAGTGTTGTGTTTCAAGTCATTAAACACCGTAAAGAGTATATGTAAATATAGACACTACCGCTCAAAAGTTTGCACACCCCTTCTCACTCCAATAATCTCCTTTGAACAGTTGATGTTGAGATGTTTATCTGCTCCTTCTGCTCTGTAAAGCTTCATAACGCCTCTAATCTGAGGTTCTGTTTGAGGTTAAATGGTGATTTCTGAGGCTGGTGTCTCTAAATGAACGTCAGTTCTGGTCTCGTTCTCCTCTGAAGGTCTTCATGAGGGACAGTTTCATCATCATGGAGCTCGATGGGTTTTACAAACACACTCGACACGATACTGTTCTTGTAGGAACTGTTCCAGAACAGCCGACCTTCATGTCTTAAAATAACAACTGACTGTTAACTTAATTACAGTGGCCTGCAAAAGTATTCGGCCCCCTTGAACTTTTCCACATTTTGTCACATTACAGCCAAAAACATGAATCAATTTTATTGGAATTCCACGTGAAAGACCAACACAAAGTGGTGTACACGTGAGAAGTGGAACGAAAATCATACCAGCTTTGCACATCTAGAGACTGAAATCCTCGCCCATTCTTCTTTGCAAAACAGCTCCAGCTCAGTCAGATTAGATGGACAGTGTTTGTGAACAGCAGTTTTCAGATCTTGCCACAGATTCTCGATTGGATTTAGATCTGGACTTTGACTGGGCCATTCTAACACATGGATATGTTTTGTTTTAAACCATTCCATTGTTGCCCTGGCTTTATGTTTAGGGTCGTTGTCCTGCTGGAAGGTGAACCTCCGCCCCAGTCTCAAGTCTTTTGCAGACTCCAAGAGGTTTTCTTCCAAGATTGCCCTGTATTTGGCTCCATCCATCTTCCCATCAACTCTGACCAGCTTCCCTGTCCCTGCTGAAGAGAAGCACCCCCAGAGCATGATGCTGCCACCACCATATTTGACAGTGGGGATGGTGTGTGTTCAGAGTGATGTGCAGTGTTACGCCACACATAGCGTTTTGCATTTTGGTCTCATCTGACCAGAGCACCTTCTTCCACATGTTTGCTGTACAAACGGGACTTCTTATGGTTTTTTGTTAACAATGTCTTTCTTCTTGCCACTCTTCCATAAAGGCCAACTTTGTGCAGTGCACGACTAATAGTTGTCCTATGGACAGATTCCCCCACCTGAGCTGTAGATCTCTGCAGCTCGTCCAGAGTCACCATGGGCCTCTCGGCTGCATTTCTGATCAGCGCTCTCCTTGTTCGGCCTGTGAGTTTAGGTGGACGGCCTCGTCTTGGTAGGTTTACAGTTGTGCCATACTCCTTCCATTTCTGAATGATTGCTTGAACAGTGGCTCCGTGGGATGTTCAAGGCTTTGGAAATCTTTTTGTAGCCTAAGCCTGCTTTAAATTTCTCAATAACTTTATCCCTGACCTGTCTGGTGTGTTCTTTGGACTTCATGGTGTTGTTGCTCCCAATATTCTCTTAGACAACCTCTGAGGCCGTCACAGAGCAGCTGTATTTGTACTGACATTAGATTACACACAGGTGCACTCTATTTAGTCATTAGCACTCATCAGGCAATGTCTATGGGCAACTGACTGCACTCAGACCAAAGGGGGCTGAATAATTACGCACACCCCACTTTGCAGGTATTTATTTGTAAAAAAATGTTTGGAATCATGTATGATTTTCGTTCCACTTCTCACGTGTACACCACTTTGTATTGGTCTTTCAGGTGGAATTCCAATAAAATTGATTCATGTTTGTGGCTAAAATGTGACAAAATGTGGAAAAGTTCAAGGGGGCCGAATACTTTTGCCAGCCAGTAATTCCATACGTTTTGAAATCCCCAGTATTGTTGTAGAATGTAGAAAATAAATCACTCAACAATAACAAAGAAATTTTCAAGTTACTCCAAACCTTTGAGCGGTCGTGTAAATAAAAGATGTGCAAAAAATTGACATAATATTTATGCAACGCACTGTAACATAACCTTATTCAAAAACACTACTGAATTATTTTTTAAATATTATTTTACTTAAAATTTTTTTTACCTATTTTCAAGAGCTGCATTATAAATGTCTTCACTCAGAACCCAAAGGGGCGCCAATATATATATATATATATATATATATATATATATATATACAGTGGTGTGAAAAACTATTTGCCCCCTTCCTGATTTCTTATTCTTTTGCATGTTTGTCACACTTAAATGTTTCTGTTCATCAAAAACCGTTAACTATTAGTCAAAGATAACATAATTGAACACAAAATGCAGTTTTTAAATGAAGGTTTACGTTATTAAGGGAGAAAAAAAACTCCAAATCTACATGGCCCTGTGTGAAAAAGTGATTGCCCCCCTTGTTAAAAAAATAACTTAACTGTGGTTTATCACACCTGAGTTCAATTTCTGTAGTCACCCCCAGGCCTGATTACTGCCAAACCTGTTTCAATCAAGAAATCACTTAAATAGGAGCTACCTGACACAGAGAAGTAGACCAAAAGCACCTCAAAAGCTAGACATCATGCCAAGATCCAAAGAAATTCAGGAACAAATGAGAACAAAAGTCATTGAGATCTATCAGTCTGGTAAAGGTTATAAAGCCATTTCTAAAGCTTTGGGACTCCAGCGAACCACAGTGAGAGCCATTATCCACAAATGGCAAAAACATGGAACAGTGGTGAACCTTCCCAGGAGTGGCCGGCCGACCGAAATTACCCCAAGAGTGCAGAGACAACTCATCCGAGAGGCCACAAAAGACCCCAGGACAACATCTAAAGAACTGCAGGCCTCACTTGCCTCAATTAAGGTCAGTGTTCACGACTCCACCATAAGAAAGAGACTGGGCAAAAACGGCCTGCATGGCAGATTTCCAAGGCGCAAACCACTTTTAAGCAAAAAGAACATTAAGGCTCGTCTCAATTTTGCTAAAAAACATCTCAATGATTGCCAAGACTTTTGGGAAAATACCTTGTGGACCGACGAGACAAAAGTTGAACTTTTTGGAAGGTGCGTGTCCCGTTACATCTGGCGTAAAAGTAACACAGCATTTCAGAAAAAGAACATCATACCAACAGTAAAATATGGTGGTGGTAGTGTGATGGTCTGGGGTTGTTTTGCTGCTTCAGGACCTGGAAGGCTTGCTGTGATAGATGGAACCATGAATTCTACTGTCTACCAAAAAATCCTGAAGGAGAATGTCCGGCCATCTGTTCGTCAACTCAAGCTGAAGCGATCTTGGGTGCTGCAGCAGGACAATGACCCAAAACACACCAGCAAATCCACCTCTGAATGGCTGAAGAAAAACAAAATGAAGACTTTGGAGTGGCCTAGTCAAAGTCCTGACCTGAATCCTATTGAGATGTTGTGGCATGACCTTAAAAAGCGGTTCATGCTAGAAATCCCTCAAATAAAGCTGAATTACAACAATTCTGCAAAGATGAGTGGGCCAAAATTCCTCCAGAGCGCTGTAAAAGACTCGTTGCAAGTTATCGCAAACGCTTGATTGCAGTTATTGCTGCTAAGGGTGGCCCAACCAGTTATTAGGTTCAGGGTGCAATTACTTTTTCACACAGGGCCAATGTAGGTTTGGATTTTTTTTCTCCCTAAATAATAAAACCCCTCATTTAAAAACTGCATTTTGTGTTTACTTGTGTTATCTTTGACTAATAGTTAAATGTGTTTGATGATCAGAAACATTTTGTGTGACAAACATGCAAAAGAATAAGAAATCAGGAGGGGGGCACATAGTTTCTCACACCACTGTATATATATATATATATATAATTTTTTTCCCTTCACTTTAACTAATAAAAATCTGGAGTGTAAGATGCATGATGATGATGATGATGATGCACTATTATTAAAATGTGATTAACCAGATTTTTACAATTGTTACTAGAAATCGTAATTTCGGAGGGTTTTTTGTTATTAGAAATAGTTTGAGAGAATTGTTACATCTGATAAATTAGGAGTAGGTACTTAAGAGTTATTTCTTTCACAGCAACATGATGTCATGCAATTTCTAAATGTGGTACATTTTTAAAATAATAATAAAATGTTGTTTTTTCGCCTGTCAGCGCATTTTCCTGTGTTGTTTTGTTTTTGTACAGACAAAAGCACTAACCTGAAGTCACCACTAGGAGGAAACCACGAGCTGCTTTAATTCTTAATTATGCAATCTACAATATAATGATAAACTATCATTATGATACTAATGAATAATGTATATTATTTCATTATATTTGTACATTTATCATTTTGATATAATTAATAAACGTATCATTTTTAATATGTTAATCATAGTAGTTTAATATTTTTATGTTGTTAAAACTGGAAATTAAGGAATAATATCAGTATTGCGGACTAGGAAAATACAAAAATGTATATTAATAAAAAACACACACGAGCAACCAATCACAAGAAGATATGACCATCATGCACGCATTACATTATTTGTCTAGAACATAATTTTTAAGTATAATAAAAATAAAATAAAAACTATAATTTATGGTGAAAACTTAAAAGAGCATAAGATCACAGAATTGTCAGAAGTGTATCGGTTCTAAGCTCGGTGTGTGAAGTGCTGAGTGTGTAGAGATTTAAATGCGTTAGTGTTAGCCGAGTGCAGACTGTAAGTGTATCTGCCTCACAGGCTCGGGTTGCGTAACACTGAGGGCTCGGTGTGAGTTCGGCTCATTGTTCTCGGCTTTAGATAATCAGTTACTTGTCACAGTATGGAAGCTGACGGGAATCCCGGTGGTCTTTCCTGCACCCTCACTATTGTTGTGTGTCGCCCGAGGGATCGTGCAAATCTTCATCCCCGCTCTGTTCCTGTGTTTCATTGTGCCGGGTCTATTGTTAGGAAAAGTGCTTTGAGTTTAAAGGCTTTATCTCATTCAGTCCAGCAGGAGAAATCATAATCATCATTTATATTTTGGTATTTTACCTGTTTGGCTTTCTTCTTCTTCATCATCATCTTTAAAAAATAAAAATAAAAAAGACCAGATTGTCTTTGGATCTCGTTGATGGATCACATGTTACCTTTTGCACACTTTTCTTGGCCAGAAGCTTCAAAATCTTGATGTTTGCAATCTGATTGGCCGTCTGCGTTCCTGTGCACAGTTTATTTTGCCCCCTCCAGAGCGTTGCATCGTCACCCGACTAAATTCCTCTGAACAACAACAAAAAGTTTGAAGTCATTTTAAAGGAATTTTGCATTTTTTGCTCATGTGATGTTAAAAGACGTCTGTGATTAGTCGCCTGCCGTGTCAATCAAATGACCTGTTTATACATGAGCTGTTTACAAACAAATCAACAGTTATGATAAGCAACTTAAAAAAAATAGTCAGGATTGACAAACAATTATGGGACAGGATTTAATTAGGTTATACTGATTTAATTAGTTTTGTGGTATGTGGCCTTAATTAGGCTGTTATACCTGAAGAAGATGGTGTGTGTGTTAACTGATACATATAGAGCTGTTTTTAAACCCATTTTAAGTATTTAATTGATGAATGGCTACAATTTAATCAGGTTATACAGAGTATTACATCATTTATTACAAGTCAAAGCGGGACTTAATGCACTTATCACAGTTTCACTAGCGCTTGGACACCATCAAGGGAGAAAGTTTTCTCATGATCGGACTGCCTGTCTGATTCACATCTGAAAGAACTGGCCTCCCAGGAACTCCTTTGATGTAAGTCCGAACATGTGGAAATGTCTCGGAGCGAGGTCAGGACTATACGGGGGACGTGGCGATAATTCCCAGCCGAGTTCCTGTAATGTGCAAGTGCAGTACAGTTCACACACACACACACACACACATGCGTGTCTTCCATAAGTTGTCGACATGTTACCATCGACTTTCAAGGATCTGGTGCAGAATCGTCATTCACAGACGCACAGACTTCTTGTCTACGAGTCTCATCACGGTACTGTGCTTGAATGTCAATCGCTTTCACGCCTTCATTCGCGGTTTGACTTCCTGGTTATAAGCAGTAACCGTTATTGTGGCTGATGTTAAAAAGCACCGACACTGGAGACTCCTTCCATAAATACATTCAAATCAATACTTTTCTCCTTACAGAAAACTCCATCTGTCTGTATAACACGTGTCTGTGATCGAGCTGTTACTATAGAAACCACACCGTGTTTGGGGTCTTGTGAAGAGGAAGATGCGAGACTCCAGACTCAACAATTCAGAAGAGCTGAAGGCCGCTATTAGAGCAACCTGGTCTTCCATAGCACTGATGCCACGCCCCATTTCTGCAGTAATTCATGCCAAGGGAGGAATAATCACTTGAAATATCTCAGTCTGTCTGTAATGAACCTATATGATACATGTGTTTCACTTTTCTGAATCGAATTACTGAAATAAATCAACTTTTTCATTATATTCCTATTTATTGACATGCACCTGTATTATACAGAACATGAATTTTCCGACCAACCAGAATCCAGGATTATTCAGCACTGTGGGTGAGTATCTGCATTAAGGCTTGTACCACTTGACTCTACACGTGTTCGAGGTCAGAGGTTGGAAGGGGAAAAGAAGCGCCCGTGATACCGATATCACCTGCTTTGTGTAGAACAGCTGGTGTCGGGTTCAGACTCTTAGTAAGAGGTTTAGGTGAGCTGTATATGGAGATTGATAATTAGATATACTGTTCAGTGTTATAAAAATATATTAATGCACATGATAGAGGAATGACTTAATGATGAGTAATCATACAACTGCGTTGTCATAGACATGTAATGACAGTTTATTAAGTGGCTCTGTAACTGCAGGATGATATTCAGGACTGGAAACAAATGTGTCACTGTTTTTAATAGAACTTAATTTCATACGATTACATCATGACTTTTATTTCAGTTTGGTGAACAAGAATCAAGTCTCTTTAATTAATACCTCGACCTGGCTCGTTAGTCTCAAGATCAATCTTTGAAATGTATGAAAGCTTGAGAAGTGTTTCATCTTAACATTACATTCCATGTTATTTGGAGAATTTTGCACCAAGTCAGATTAAATAAAAGTCCAGATCAGAGACTTAATTATAGGAATAAATGTTAGATAATCAGTAATAAATCATTAGTTATTAATTATCGTAAAAAAGCCCGGAGTTCACTAGTGGCACTGTCGGAGAAGTGTTCGGGCATCGGTGGCTCAGTGGTACGTTTCTCACCTGCCATGCCAAAGGGCCAGGTTCTATTCCCACCCGCCTGCTCAAACCCGAGTCACTGGATGCAGTCCTGGTCCAGTACTTACTGAGTATATAACCAGCAGTTTATTAATAATAACATCTTGTGAGCAATAAACGTCTATAAAGTATCTTAGGTCTAATAAATAAAGCCATGATCATCACTTTACAACTTTTAACTACTGATTAACTATTTGCTTTTTTAAAACTTTATAACTTTAGAGGATTTAATTGAATCAATTCCTTAACGTCGTTGTGTTTAAAATCCTCTCTGTACCACTATAGTACATGTCACTGTTCAAAAACGTAGATTAGTAGTCATTAAGATCAATTAACGATAAGCGAACTCAGTATAAACTCGGTATAAACAACAAATCCCAACACAACAATCACTTGATTAGATTTGAACTCAAATGGAGCAGATACAGTAACATCATCATGATGAAGTTATTCCAGTTGTGTTTTGAGTGGAAACTGGAAATCATGGTGTGAAACTGATTGGTTTAATGGTGCTGGTGTGGGCGTGGCCACGCCGTATCATTAATAGATCATGTAAAGTCCCTAAGTTACATAACTTACCAGGAAGCATTGCTGTCCTTTGTCACGTCTTTCAGCTAGATTTTACACTCGGTTTGTTTTCGTTTCGGAATGAGAGAACAGAACAAACGCTTCCTGGAGAGCCTTTATATAGACGGAATAAAATAAACAAACAAAATGCCTATACATACAGGATATGAAGCGAACTCGGATTATACGAGATGTCGATTCACACAGCAGTATATACAGTACAGTATATTCTCTGGGGTTATTATGGGACTGAAATCCCAGACGTACTCTGATAATAAGTGCATCATTACCACACCTGTCATAAAAACTAATCCCGTCCGAATAGGGCTCGTTACACTTACAGATCTGCGTGAAACCAATCCAGCGGCTCGAGGCTGCTTACTGGCCGCGTGCACACTTGTGTAAAGACGGAGTGACTTTTCAGGTTTGTCTGCACTGAAGAAAAGAAAGAAAGAGAAACAACATGCAAGCGTGCACACACACACACACACACACACACATTGATGCGAACACATGCACACTTGCGCTCGTGTCGTATTGTTTTCACTCCCAGGCCGAGCTTACGTGGCGTGTTACTCTCGACAGTGATTAATTCCCGGCGCAGTTGTTCCTCGTGCTCGCCCTTGAAACATGTCCAGGCAAGAATAGTCTGAAAGGTCAGAGGTCAGGGAGCGTTTTCGAATCCTGGTTCCCATGTGGCTTTCCGTGGCGACCCTCTCTCAGACCATTTGTGTTGGGGTTTGTTTTTTTTTGTTGTTGTTTGTTTTTTTGTGATGAAGATCTCTGTTAGATGTAGATTCTGAGAAAACGACCAGAGGGGAGAAATTTGACGGGGCGGTGTGTGTGTGTGTGTGTGCCTGCTGTGAGGAGTCCACCGACAGGATAATCATCTCCAGTGGAGGTGTGAAGAGCCCAGGAACTGCAGGGAACAGGGTGTAGGGTGGTGACACCTTTCCAGCCCTTTGTGAATTCTCCCTCTCTCTCTCTCTCGCACACACACACACACACACACACACACATCCTCATGTTGCTGCTCTTGGACTTTCCCGGACTAATCGCTCCAGCGTAACCGTCACCGTGAGCTTATTTAGCATCCCGATAAACTCTCTCATGTTTACATACTACAGGCAGATGAAGGATGGGTGAAAGTACACACACACACACACACACACTGTTCTGAAGGTGTATGTGTAAACAGTTGTGTATGTGTGTGTGTGTGTGTATGGATATGCAAAGGTCATGTTTGTGTACACTTAAAGTTATTTTTAAGGTGGCAAATGTTTCCAATTTGAATGGGAAATTCCAGGAAGGAATCAAGATACCTGGGAAACACGACCAAAAAACAAATTATTGCAAATAAGGAAAGAGAACGTCTCTGTAAGGAGGAGAAAAAATGCAGGGAAGGAGTCTCCAGTGTCAGTGCTGTAGCTTTCTATAACGGTTAGGTTTACTGACATCAGGACAGAGAGAGAGAGAGAGAGAGAGAGAGAGAGAGAGGCTGGTGTTATTAAATTAATACAAATTGTAATTGTAGGTACAGTACTTTGCAAAAGTATTTACACCCCTTGAATTTTTTTCCGTTTTTTTTTTTTCACGATAAAACCACAAATGTAAATGTATTTGTTTTTAAGGGGTATCAGAGTAAAGGAATACAAATACACGCCACATTTCTCGGAAATCATAAAACATATATTATTTGAAAACTATTTATCATTTTTCTTCCACTTCACAATGATGTTTTATTCTGTCACATAAAATCCCAGTAAAATATAAACATTTACGTTTGTGGTCGTAACGCAACAAAAAATTGAAAAAAATGGTGTGAAAACTTTTGCGAGGCCGCGGTGTAAGAGGAATAAAACACTGTCTGAATAAAACCGAGTGTTCATTAGATTAGATAAGTAAATTAGGTGATACCGAGCGGTCAGTGGTTTTGGACCGAGCCGTGTTTAGCCTGTGGGCTGTTTCAAATGGAAACCCCGCGGTGTGTGTCAAAGGGTGGTAAAAACCCCACTGTGGGCCTAAGTGACAGTTTTTTCACCCCCACACCACCACCACCACCACCACCTTTCTCCTGCTCTTTAACCGTCGGAGCGCAGAGCTGCTGGAACAAGCCTGCTTCAAGATTTAACGGCTCTCCGAACAACAATAGGGTTGTTTCGGTTTGAAGTGAAACTCATGCAAATATAATTATGACGCGGCGCGGATGATCAGAAAGACTATCAATAAGTGCAATATCTTTCTAACAAAAGACAATGAAATTGTAAAAAAAAAAAAATTAATTGCTGTGCATGTTTTGCTGTATTGTCATTTGTTCATGTTAAGGGTGCCAATAATTTTGGAGTTGACTCTAAATTGCATACAACTTAACCACTGCATGCAGATAATTATACTGTGATGCACTATTGTTTTATGTGAATGCATTACTTAAAATACTTCAAAGTGAAGTGGTGTCTTTCAAAAGTATTGGCAACCCAGGTTTTTTATTTAGTGTGTGTGTGTGTGTGTGTTATTGTGTTATAGACTGCTCTCATCAACACCACATGCATTTGATTACAGATCAAACAGAAGAGAAAGCATTACTCCCTTGTTGATGAGAATAATTTTAATATAGGCAAAGCAGTTATTCCAGTCACACGAGTGGAAATGTTAAATCAGTGGCCGGGAAAGGTGCCAATAATTTTGAATTTGAACGTGGTAGATCTATTACTTTACAAATGTAAAATCAAAGGAATCAGGATCCAGTGTGGTTTTTCTATTTCCATTTATTCTTCTTCACAAATGTAACTTTTAGTACTTGTTCACTTCAAAAGTTTTGGCACCCTTCATCAAAATGAAAAGAAGTCTACAGTATACAGTGGTGTGAAAAACTATTTGCCCCCCTCCTGATTTCTTATTCTTTTGCATGTTTGTCACACAAAATGTTTCTGATCATCAAACACATTTAACTATTAGTCAAAGATAACACAAGTAAACACAAAATGCAGTTTTTAAATGAGGGGTTTTATTATTTAGGGAGAAAAAAAATCCAAACCTACATGGCCCTGTGTGAAAAAGTAATTGCCCCCTGAACCTAATAACTGGTTGGGCCACCCTTAGCAGCAATAACTGCAATCAAGCGTTTGCGATAACTTGCAACGAGTCTTTTACAGCGCTCTGGAGGAATTTTGGCCCACTCATCTTTGCAGAATTGTTGTAATTCAGCTTTATTTGAGGGTTTTCTAGCATGAACCGCCTTTTTAAGGTCATGCCACAACATCTCAATAGGATTCAGGTCAGGACTTTGACTAGGCCACTCCAAAGTCTTCATTTTGTTTTTCTTCAGCCATTCAGAGGTGGATTTGCTGGTGTGTTTTGGGTCATTGTCCTGCTGCAGCACCCAAGGTCGCTTCAGCTGGAGTTGACGAACAGATGGCCGGACATTCTCCTTCAGGATTTTTTGGTAGACAGTAGAATTCATGGTTCCATCTATCACAGCAAGCCTTCCAGGTCCTGAAGCAGCAACACAACCCCAGACCATCACACTACCACCACCATATTTTACTGTTGGTATGATGTTCTTTTTCTGAAATGCTGTGTTACTTTTACGCCAGATGTAACGGGACACACACCTTCCAAAAAGTTCAACTTTTGTCTCGTCGGTCCACAAGGTATTTTCCCAAAAGTCTTGGCAATCATTGAGATGTTTTTTAGCAAAATTGAGACGAGCCTTAATGTTCTTTTTGCGTAAAATGTTTGCGCCTTGGAAATCTGCCATGCAGGCCGTTTTTGCCCAGTCTCTTTCTTATGGTGGAGTCGTGAACACTGACCTTAATTGAGGCAAGTGAGGCCTGCAGTTCTTTAGATGTTGTCCTGGGGTCTTTTGTGGCCTCTCGGATGAGTCGTCTCTGCGCTCTTGGGGTAATTTTGGTCGGCCGGCCACTCCTGGGAAGGTTCACCACTGTTCCATGTTTTTGCCATTTGTGGATAATGGCTCTCACTGTGGTTCGCTGGAGTCCCAAAGCTTTAGAAATGACTTTATAACCTTTACCAGACTGATAGATCTCAATTACTTTTGTTCTCATTTGTTCCTGAATTTCTTTGGATCTTGGCATGATGTCTAGCTTTTGAGGTGCTTTTGGTCTACTTCTCTGTGTCAGGTAGCTTCTATTTAAGTGATTTCTTGATTGAAACAGGTGTGGCAGTAATCAGGCCTGGGGGTGACTACAGAAATTGAACTCAGGTGTGATAAACCACAGTTAAGTTATTTTTTAACAAGGGGGGCAATCACTTTTTCACACAGGGCCATGTAGATTTGGATTTTTTTTCTCCCTTAATAACGTAAACCTTCATTTAAAAACTGCATTTTGTGTTCAATTATGTTATCTTTGACTAATAGTTAACAGTTTTTGATGAGCAGAAACATTTAAGTGTGACAAACATGCAAAAGAATAAGAAATCAGGAAGGGGGCAAATAGTTTTTCACACCACTGTATATATATATTATAATTTTTTTTTTAAACATCAACAAGTGAAGATATTGTGATGTTGCAATATTTATTTAAATATGAATAGTTGTTTTCTTACTTAGTACTGCTTCTTCTATGCTACAATCTGACAAAATTATTGGCACCCCTGCATTAACATTCGATGAACCCTCAAATATTGATGTATAGCAAATACATAGGTGAATAAATAAATGTAAAAACACATGTAATTACAGATACATTTATGCTGCATAGTGTAAATCTAATGCAATGTTTATTTAAACATATAGAAGTACATGTTTTACTCTTCACCTTGATGATTTTAAAATTATTGGAACCCCTGGGGTAATATCTGGTTTATTAATATGGCAAATTCCTTTGCAGTTTTAAATTTCATGAATTTCCTGTAGTGTCTTTCTGACTATGCATGATGTTTTTTTTTGGGAGAGGCCTGGGGGGGGGATACAGTGATTTTAATAGAAGTGAAGCTGATCAGCGGTCAAAAATTTCAGCTGTCGTCTCGGAGGGTGCCTAAACTTAAAACAACAAAAAAACTGTGATTCCAGCCCAGTGGAGCGTGGGTTAATCAACTCACACCTGCTTCGTTGTACAGGAAATCCTGTCGAGTTTTTCTTCGTGAACTCGGTCCAAGGCCGACCTGGTTGGAGCTTTAAAAGCCGCCGCCGCCGCCGCAGCAGCAGCGTCTCGGGTGTCCGCCTCGGGTTTCGGATTCAGCTGCTGCTCCTCAGGAGGTCACTGTATTTAAGAGGCTTACTGCTGGGCTTTTGGAAAAAAAAAATCTTTCCATCCCCCACAAGTCTGAGAATTACAGAGCCTGCTTTCAGGCTCCTGTCGCATCACCCCCACACACTCACTTAGCACACACACACACACACACACACACACTTTAGCATTGGATTCGAATTTTGGCTCCGAGCTCTGATTGTAAACAGATTATATTGCGGTGTTGACTGAAGTGTGCCGAAACTCAGAGACAGGTGTCTGACCTGCGCTCTCACGGGAACATGGCTGCATTTAACAGCAAGTCTTTTTGTTCAGGCACTTTCTCTGCAGCACACACACACAACCATTTTCCTGTTTCCCTCTGCAACTCTATATCACTTCAGTTATTAGTCTTGGAAAGCTTATGAATTTGTTCTCTTTTGAGAAACGTTGTCTGTAATTCAGTTTCCAAACCCTGCGTCTGATTCTGCGTCTGATTCTCAGCCGGAGCAGCGACACTGAGTCATTTATCATGATCCCTCAGGATGTTTTCTGATTTTCTCCTTTTTTTTAGTCCTAGCTAATTCCCACCCATCATTTTGTTACTATGGGGGCCATCAAGGCTACAACCACCAAACCTGGGCAGATGCTCTTATCCAGAGTGACTTACATTGTTATCTGTTATCTCATTATACATCTTAGCAATTGAGGGGTTAAGGGCCGTGCTCAAGGGCCCAGCAGTGGCAACTTGGTGGTGGGGGTTTGATCCTGGACCCTTCCAATCGGTAGTCCAATACCTTAACCACTGAGCTCTACCCCCTGCCAGGTTCCCGCTGAGACACAATGGATGCCAGCCAACCACACCGTTTCGAAACTCCTCACTCATGCACCATACGGAGCGGCGTAACACACTAGGAGGTCAGAGATGCCCAAGTTTGGCTAGTAATGCGATTGATGTGAGAGCGCTAGAGTAAAACCCATCCCTCCCCTCCCTCGGGCCAATCATCTCCTTCTAGGCTCCCTGGCTGTGGGAGGCTACAACATTTACATGTACATTTATGCATTTGGCAGACGCTCTTATCCAGAGCGACTTACATTTTTTATCTCATTATACATCTGAGCAGTTGAGGGTTAAGGGCCTTGCTCAAGGGCCCAACAGTGGCAACTTGGTGGTTGTGGGGTTTGAACCTGGGATCTTCCGAACCGTAGTCCAATGCCTTAACCACTGAGCTACCCCTGGCCCCAACAACATCATTTCTGCGTCTTTCAAATTCTGTATAGACTGGTCTAAAACTAATCGAACAATACTTACTTACCTGGTAGGGGAAATCCTCGGTTGTGCTCCATAATGCAAATGTGGGAATCTCGACTATATAATTTCTTGTAGTGGGGGACTGTGTTCATGCTCTCCACTGATACATTTTTTCCAGTGGCAGCTCAGAAGGCTAAGGCAATGAGTTACTAATGCAATTCGAGGCCCAGCTCCACCAGGTAGCCATTGGTGGGCCCTTGAACAAGACCCTTAACCCTGGCTGCTCGATGGTCGCTGTATCATGGCTTAACTTAAATTCATACATGGAATCTGATGATCTGATGATCTGATTAATGGAATATCTAAGCAAATACAAAGAGGCTTATTGTCAGCAACCATCAGTGTAAGAGCTAATTCAGGTTTATCATGTTTAAAGGCTAATTCATCCTTAGAACACCCTTTCACTATTATGTTAGAGCAGCTGAGAGTCGCCGTGCTGATTAAAGAAGCAATAAACCTGTCCTTCTTTAGGGTAGTTGAGTATTTAGAGCACCAGCATGATTTGGTTTAATCACAGACTGCAAATGGATTCCAAATGTTTTGGGAAATGAACGCTAGTCTTTGCCACCATTTGCCAAGAAACAAAAGATTTCCTTCAACATTATGAATTACTGTTTTCAATCATAAGCATGATCTGGGTCCAACCAGGATAGAAAGAGAAAGGCAGAACTGAGCTAGAGGACAATACATCAGAGAAACAGATGTCTCACAGGTCCTCATCTGCAAAACTTCCAACAAACATCGAGGGAGACTCCAGGATGATTACTCCAAAGATTAAACAATAATTTATCCCCCTTCTCATTCCCTCACCCGGCCAGCGTTCACATTATTTTTCACTGATGACGTCACATCTAACCAGCTGTCCACTTCCGTGTTCAGGTATGATCGGTTTCCTTATCTGATTCGAGTATGCCGTAGCCTCCTCAAGACCTCCTTTTCCCCTGGACTCGGGCACGGTTCCCAAGCCTGGAACGATTGTGTTCTGACTGATCAAAAAGAACCAGACTAGCATTCACAGAAACGATCCCAGAGCCCTAATGTGAAAACACACCAAGATGAGCTAAGAGGAAGGCAAGCACTGGTGATGATGAAATAAGAGGAAAAATCTGTTGTGGACAAATGGACCTGAGTTTAAAGAACATTTCTGAGATGCTTTAGAAGTGCTTGATGCTAGTGATGGGAAGTTTGGATCAATTTAGTGACTCGTTCATCAAAATGAATGAATCTTTTTTTGAGTCAATTTCCTTCTTTCTATAAGAATAAAATAAAAAGTTGGCAGTTTCAATAAACAGACCCCCAACACGTCTACATACACAAATTTCGACTATAGTTGCAGCTAAGTTGTTCGTTCTTTTTTTTTTTTATCTATTGAACTGTTTAGCTTCTATTGAAATCACGTGACAAAAGAACAAACGATTCGGACTAGAAGACGCATTTGAAGAACCGCTCAATTCTGTTTCCTGTATAATGCACTGCATAGCGTCTCTGGGAGTCACGTGACAAAAATAACAAACTATTCGGACCAGAAGACTCAAAGGTAACTACTCATTTCTGTTTCCTGTACATAACCTACGGAGGTTTTGCGAAGGTTTGTGCATGCGCGCCCAGTAGAACATGAACGAACCGCTCTCTGAGACGACTCGTTCATCTGAGCCACGTTAAAGACTCGCTCATGAACAACCCATCAGTACTTGACACCATCTGTCATGCATGGTGGTGAAGCTGAGGTGATGGATGGCGTGTGGAGCTTTGTTGGTGGCTAAAGTGAGAGATTTATACACTAAACAAGGAAGCCTTTTCAGTCCGTATGCCGCTCGACTGGAGCCGGTTTCCTCCTGCAGCAGGATAGTCACGCAAAGCTTAGCATCAAACTATGTGAGAAGCATTTAGAGAAGAAGCTGGGATTCTATCTGACCTGCAGAGTCACCAGATCACAACCTTGACGAGTTCCCTATTGGGGGAGCAGCTTGGCTGTGGGAGAGATACAGCAGGAAGTGCTTCAGGAAACATGGGGTGAAATGACTTCAGATTACATCCAGAATGTTTGATTGGCAGTGGCTGTGTAGTATGAGGTGTGGCAACCCACCACTGGCCACAGGTTCGAACCAGGATGCTCAGATACCCAAACCAACAACCTGAACCCTTAACCTTCCTGAGCTTCCACTCAGATATAAACAATAAATATACTAATCCTTTTCGAGGTGCAGTGACCGATGGGAAACGTTGCATGTACACTTCCGGCGAAGTGAAGACCCATGGTGCACTTCTTCCCTACACCTTCCTTAGACCCATTAAACTGAGTAAATTCGGGAACGCGGCTTCAATTCAGCCTTGTGACGTGAAGGAAACGATTTGTGTCGGTTGACTGCTATCAGTCAGCTCTTGTTTACGCAGCGTCATCCTTTATCTTATTGTTTGCTGTTCGGGTTTTTCTTGTCCCAGTCTATGAGGCTGGGTGATGGCACGACATTTTCCTGTCGCTTTGTTTAGATTGCTGGAAATGTCACTTCCTGGTATGGTTCACATCAGAATAAATATGACTCACAACCACACATACTGTACGTGTGCATTAGAGTGCAAAGCTAACATGACTCCTAGGGCATGCTGGGAATTTTTTAGAAGGTGAGCCGAGATTTGGCGTAGCGCAGGATTTCGAAAGATAATCAGTGACGCAGCAGTGTGATGAAGCGCAGGTACCTCATCACGACAGCACGACGTGTAGTCAATCATGTGCCATTTGTTGAGAAAGCCCCGCCTCCTTGACTCAACGTCTGAAAGGTGGTGTGGCTTTTGTTTTTTTTGTTTTTTTTGTATTGATTTGAATTTTCTACTCGGGACATTTTTCCAAACAGTTCATTATTATGCCAACCCCATGCAGTGAAACAATTTGCGGTGTATCATAACCGTATAAATGCTTAATTCTGATTATTATAATAAATACTGTATTAAACACACGGATCGCTGAACAGGGCTGCATTTGACGCTTGCAGACACCCGAGTTCAAGGAAACGGATGTTCATACAGTCACACAGCATTTGTCTTGCCGCATATGCTGTGTACACACGAATGAAGTGTGTGTTCTACCAGTCCGACCGGCTCCTTCACCTATGTGTGTGTATATGTATGTATGAGTGTGTGTGAGAGGGGAAAAAAGTCTTGTCGAGCCGGTCTGGTGAGCTGGGACTGTTTAGAAACACTCTTCATTATTAAGCAGTGTGTGGTTTTCATCATCCCTGCACACACACACACACACACACACACACACACACTTGCGTCAAGGTTACCACAGTGCAGTCTCATCTCAGATAATATAAGGGAGATGTGAGAGTTAATGGAAAATCCGATTTGTTTGGTTCGACGCATGACTTCACATGACAAGAAAAGAAACAAAGACATATTTCTTTTTCCACAATTGAAATTCTGGTTTCATTACCAATAATTGTTTTTCTGTTTTTTTTCCCCGAGCAGAACTATTCGAACAAGAGTGGAAACAGAAGAAATCTTGATTTATTTACGTTCTATAAAGAGTTCCTTTTGGTCCCTGATTGCTGCGCGTATCTGGATTTCACCAGCGTAATTACACTTAATATATACGTCTAAAGGCTAATTTTATAAGAAAGCATTTTTTTTTTTAAACCAAAGCATTCAGGCCTTTTTTCCCTTTCATTTTTTCAACCTGGAAATTCCTCGCTGTGGTTTGAAATAGTCCGTATAAGTGATATAAGAGCTGAACAACTCTCGCTTTCTCGCGGCATCGTGACTTCTCGGAAAACCTAAACCGAAAGACACGCTGGTTGTGTGTTGTGACATTGAAAAAACTAAAAGTTGTGATGTTTTAATACTTCCTGGATTGAAATTCCTAAACACGGTCCTCATCTTTAGAAGTCGCCCCGGCTTCGTTCACACGTCAGCTAATCGACTCTTCAAAGCTTTTGTTATTGTTTTTTTTTTTTTTTTTAGCCTGGGTGCCATTTCTTTTACTCAGCGGGGTGACTTTTAAGATAAAAGGTTGAAGGTGACGTCATTTGTTTTGAAAAGTATGCGACTGTCCCACATGTTTCACATACGTGGTGGAAAATTTACACCGCGTTCGCAGAGAACGCAAAAGTTCACACGTCAAGTCGCGTCTTAAAAATTCATTTTTTTAAAAATTTTCTTTTACAGAATAAAGGATAGAATGATCCTATTTGGCATCAAATTATCAGTAAGCACATTAACTCACTCACTCACTCACTCCCAGGGGACTCGGGCACTAGGCGGGGTAGGTACCCCCTGGAGTGGGTGTCAATCCATCTCAGGACACAAGCATGCACACTACGGGCAATTTGGGAACACCAGTTAGCCATCTGCCTGTCTTTAGAGTGTGGGAGGAACCCCAAGGTGTGAATCGAACCCGGACCCTGGAGGTGTGAGGCGACAGTGCTGAACACTAGATTCCAGATATTTAGTGTATTGTTCATTGTGTAAAGTGTAGATTGTCTTCACAACCTGTCGCGGACACGATGTCTCAAGATGTCTCATTATGTTGAATTTATCCAAACATTATTATCCAAAAAATATACTGTTTTCTGATTAAAGGGTGGAATGTAACTAGGTATTAAAGGTCCTCACCTTCTCATCCATCATCCTAGAAAATGCTGGAGAACACTCTGGAGAACCTCAGCCTATACGTCTCATAGGACCATTGTAAAACACTGTGTATTAAAACGTGAAGGTGTTACGTACATGACATTACGTACAGTACAATACGTGCCAGGTCCGGGCTATCCGTGACACTGAGACCTACACAGCATCATAATATGGAGGAAGACAATCACAACCCCGTGTAAAGGAAACGCAAGAACACAATGGGTTTGCGAAGGATACAGTACGTTCTGTGAGTAATTCCAGTTTCTAGCCTGCCTTTGTTCTTGTCCTCAATCTTACATTTGGATTGTCAGTTTGGATTGTTTGAACCTGTGGTGGATTAAACACGGTTTACTGGCCTTCCGTCTGCTGAGTCATAATGGGGGAAGATTGTCTGTTAATGAAATATCTGGGAGAATGTGGAATGATCTGTGTGGCAGGGTTAAGGTGATTCCAGCAAAAAGTTGCATTTCACGTGTTAAAAACAAATTTAAACAAATTGCGTAGAAACCGATTTGGGGGCGGAGCTTCATCCGAGCTCAGTGTCCAGTAAATAAACTCTAATAGGTTGTTTGGACAAGATGTCGTGTCCCCGGTGTTGCGTGGTGTGAACTGCCAGAGGGGTCAGAAAGTGATCTTCTACTGTAGACCTCGCTTCCATGCTTGTATAACAGGACAAGGACAGTAGGACAATCAAATCGAGCTGTAACAATAGTGCATCTAAATGTAGTGACTGTGCTACACTTATAATCTATTCGAATCTATTCTGTTCTATTTCAGACGCCAATTAACTCACTGAGCCTTTTGTAAAACGCTCAAGCATACAGGGAGTTCCCTTTATATACTTTTAGGACTTGTGTGAAAATCTGCTGTGTGAAAACTTTTCACGAACCTTCCAGTCACTATTGTGGTGAATGACTGACCTTGTTAAATTTAACCCCATTAAACCCATTACTGATGATAGAAACTTGCACAATTTGGAATCCCATGTCATCCATTCTGCTCTCCACTTCAACCAGATTTCGTCACATGATTGCAAACAACCTATAACGTTCTAAAACCCACATGCTAATGCTAAAATAGGTTGTTAGCTAATACTAATGATTATGGTAATGAATACTCACCTCCAGGGTCCAGGTTTGATTCCCGCCTCAGGGTTTGCATGTTCTCCCCTGTGCTTGGTGGGTTTCCTCCTGGTACACCGGTTTCCTCCCACAGTCCAAAAACATGCAGATTAACCTAACTGCCGTTTCCAAATTGCCCGTAGTGTGTGAATGGGTGTATGAACGTTAACTGGAGGTCCTACCCTGGTCATAAACATGGGAATAAATGGTCACCATTGGCCACCACAGTCTCTGTTTGAACCACAGAGATGGATGGATGGCTGGAAGGAATTTTAATATTTATGTATATTTATATCGATATATTATATAACACATTTTAATATTCTACACTGATTATATTCAGTGGTTCCAGTTGACACATTCAGGCAAAACTAACGACCAAATACGCGCTTGTGCAGAAGATTCGTTTCTTAAGCACTGCATTCCACATCGTCTGTCGTTTTGGTGTCCAGTATCAGAAATGTTGTAATAGAAACATGATAAAACAAAAGATCCTTGCTGTTTAATAAGCTGGCTGTAAGAAGAGATGCTTCCTGGAATGTTAACATGGAATATTGCATAACTGATCTAAAGATCTGGCTTCCATCCTGCTGTAGAACAAACACTCCAGGAATAAGGGAAAGTTGGGGTTTAATGGTTTTTGTGGTGTCGACTCTTCTGGCGGAGAATTTCCAAGTGTTTTGAGTTGATCCTGTTAAACAGATCTGTTCTATTCAGCTTCAGTTCTTTTTTAGAGCCGTCCCGGTACTTTCTAAACCACTTAACAGAGAGTGTTTACGGAACGGTCAGTGAGAAAGTTCATAGATCTTTGACGCACATGTGGTGTGTTTTGCTACGCTTTAGGTATCAAGTCAGGTCATGTTTATTTATAAAGCATGTTTAAAAGACAAACAGTGCCGTACAAGTTCTCCGGGTGGTTCTAAGCAAGAAAATGCAAGAACAAACCAGGAATGAAAAGGGATTTTAAAAATGTGAATAATAAAGGAGGCATGAAAACGTAAAAGGTTTAATTATAGGTTTTATAGGTTATAGGTTATAGGTTTGCCCGGTTTTATTATAGGTTATGGTGGTATAGTCTGTTCCACAGTCAGCTGATTAGGCCATCTGGGTTATGGAGGTATTTTGAAGATATACAGTATGTGATATAACCTGGTGCTGTGCAGAGATTTAAACACAAATCACAAAACCTTGAACTCCACTTTGCAGGAATGACATGATCCTCGTTTTGGACCAGGGAAAGAGAGACAGGGGTGACTGACAGGGGTGACTGACAGGGTGATGTGTAGACGGAATTGCAGTTTTCATTTTGAGAGGAAATTAAAGATCATTCATTGAAAGGTTTCATTTGAATTTGGCAATCTTTACCAACTGACAAAAAAAAACGAAGCTTCATCTGACACGTGAGTTAACCTGCCAGGTCTGACTCAAGACGAACACCAGGCTTTTGTGCTGAGCTGTTTTGGCAGGTTTGATAATTACAATGTCAACATGGCTGTTCTACTCAGACAGTTTTATCTCACAGTCGGCGATCGGTTTGTGTGGCACCCTTTCATGCAGCTATTGGAATATAATCAGTGAGTGAATGGTGTAAAGCCAGGCTTAACGAATTATTGTAAACCTCTTAAACCACATCGGTTTCCCACATTTCACACACAATCTTTATCATATTGGAAAAAAGTAGCGGGTGGTGAAGTCACGTCACATCTCCAGAGTCTCGGCTTTGATGCTGAGCTGATTGTCCGTGTCGTATGTGTCGTATGTTCTCTTCATCTCTGCCATCCCTAATTACCAAACACTGTCCCTAATTACCAAACACTGTCCCTAATTACCAAACACTGTCCCTAATTAACACACAGCTGCAAATTAACAACCCACTATGCCAAATACTTTGATCACACTGTCCCAAAAGACCAAACACACTGTCCCAAAAGACTAAACACACTGTCCCAAAAGACCAAACACACTGTCCCAAAAGACCAAACACACTGTCCCAAAAGACTAAATACACTGTCCCAAAAAGACTACAATCACACTGTCCCAAAAGACTATAATCACACTGTCCCAAAAGACCAAACACACTGTCCCAAAAAAACTACAATCACACTGTGCCAAAAAACCAAACACACTGTCGCAAAAGACTAAACACACTGTCCCAAGAGACTACAATCACACTGTCCTAAAAGACTAAACACACTGTCCCAAAAAGACTACAATCACACTGTGCCAAAAGACCAAACACACTGTCGCAAAAGACTAAACACACTGTCCCAAGAGACTACAATCACACTGTCCCAAAAGACTAAATACACTGTCCCAAAAGACTAAACACACTGTTCCAAAAGACTATAATCACACTGTCCCAAAAGACCAAACACACTGCCCCAAAAGACTAAACACACTGTCCCAAAAGACTAAACACACTGTCCCAAAAGACTAAACACACTGTCCCAAAAGACTACAATCACACTGTCCCAAAAGACTACAATCACACTGTCCCAAAAGACTAAACACACTGTCCCAAAAGACTAAATGCACTGTCCCAAAAGACTACAATCACACTGTCCCAAAAGACTAAACACACTGTCCCAAAAGACTACAATCACACTGTCCCAAAAGACTAAACACACTGTCCCAAAAGACTAAGCACACTGTCCCAAAAGACTACAATCACACTGTCCCAAAAGACTAAACACACTGTCCCAAAAGACTACAATCACACTGTCCCAAAAGACCAAACACACTGTCCCAAAAGACCAAACACACTGTCCCAAAAGACTACAATCACACTGTCCCAAAAGACTAAACACACTGTCCCAAAAGACTACAATCACACTGTCCCAAAAGACTAAACACACTGTTCCAAAAGACTAAACACACTGTCCCAAAAGACTAAGCACACTGTCCCAAAAGACTACAATCACACTGTCCCAAAAGACTAAACACACTGTCCCAAAAGACTAAACACACTGTCCCAAAAGACTACAATCACACTGTCCCAAAAGACTAAACACACTGTCCCAAATCAACAAGCACACTGTCCCTAAAGACTAAACACACTGTTCCAAAAGACTAAACACACTGTCCCAAAAGACTACAATCACACTGTCCCAAAAGACTAAACACACTGTCCCAAAAGACTAAACACACTGTCCCAAATCAACAAACACACTGTCCAAAATCAACAGTCACACTGTCCAAAATCAACAGTCACACTGTCCCAAAAGACTAAATCCACTGTCCCAAAAGACTAAACACACTGTCCCAAAAGACTAAACACACTGTCCCAAATCAACACGCACACTGTCCCAAAAGACTAAACACACTGTCCCAAAAGACTAAACACACTGTCCCAAATCAACACGCACACTGTCCCAAAAGACTAAACACACTGTCCCAAAAGACTAAACACACTGTCCCAAAAGACTGCAATCACACTGTCCCAAAAGACTAAACACACTGTCCCAAAAGACTCAACACACTGTCCCAAAAGACTAAACACACTGTCCCAAAAGACTGCAATCACACTGTCCCAAAAGACTAAACACACTGTCCCAAAAGACTCAACACACTGTCCCAAAAGACTAAACACACTGTCCCAAAAGACTACAATCACACTGTCCCAAAAGACTAAACACACTGTCCCAAAAGACTACAATCACACTGTCCCAAAAGACCAAACACACTGTCCCAAAAGACCAAACACACTGTCCCAAAAGACTACAATCACACTGTCCCAAAAGACTAAACACACTGTCCCAAAAGACTACAATCACACTGTCCCAAAAGACTAAACACACTGTTCCAAAAGACTAAACACACTGTCCCAAAAGACTAAGCACACTGTCCCAAAAGACTACAATCACACTGTCCCAAAAGACTAAACACACTGTCCCAAAAGACTAAACACACTGTCCCAAAAGACTACAATCACACTGTCCCAAAAGACTAAACACACTGTCCCAAATCAACAAGCACACTGTCCCTAAAGACTAAACACACTGTTCCAAAAGACTAAACACACTGTCCCAAAAGACTACAATCACACTGTCCCAAAAGACTAAACACACTGTCCCAAAAGACTAAACACACTGTCCCAAATCAACAAACACACTGTCCAAAATCAACAGTCACACTGTCCAAAATCAACAGTCACACTGTCCCAAAAGACTAAATCCACTGTCCCAAAAGACTAAACACACTGTCCCAAAAGACTAAACACACTGTCCCAAATCAACACGCACACTGTCCCAAAAGACTAAACACACTGTCCCAAATCAACACGCACACTGTCCCAAAAGACTAAACACAATGTCCCAAAAGACCAAACACACTGTCCCAAATCAACAATCACACTGCCCCAAAAGACTAAACACACTGTCCCAAAAGACTATAATCACACTGTCCCAAAAGACCAAACACACTGTCCCAAAAGACCAAACACACTGTTCCAAAAGACTAAACACACTGTCCCAAAAGACTAAACACACTGTCCCAAAAGACTAAGCACACTGTCCCAAAAGACTACAATCACACTGTCCCAAAAGACTAAACACACTGTCCCAAAAGACTAAGCACACTGTCCCAAATCAACAAGCACACTGTCCCTAAAGACTAAACACACTGTTCCAAAAGACTAACCACACTGTCCCAAAAGACTACAATCACACTGTCCCAAAAGACTAAACACACTGTCCCAAATCAACAATCACACTGTCCCAAAAGACTAAGCACACTGTCCCAAATCAACAATCACACTGTCCCAAAAGACTAAACACACTGTCCCAAAAGACTAAACACACTGTCCCAAAAGACTCAACACACTGTCCCAAATCAACAATCACACTGTCCCAAAAGACTAAGCACACTGTCCCAAAAGACTAAACACACTGTCCCAAAAGACTAAGCACACTGTCCCAAATCAACAATCACACTGTCCCAAAAGACTAAACACACTGTCCCAAAAGACTAAACACACTGTCCCAAAAGACTAAGCACATTGTCCCAAATCAACAATCACACTGTCCCAAATCAACAATCACACTGTCCTCAATCACCAAACACACTGTCCAAAATCAACAGTCACACTGTCCCAAAAGACTAAATCCACTGTCCCAAAAGACTAAACACACTGTCCCAAATCAACAAGCACACTGTCCCAAAAGACTAAACACACTGTCCCGAAAGACTAAACACACTGTCCCAAAAGACTGCAATCACACTGTCCCAAAAGACTAAACACACTGTCCCAAAAGACCAAACACACTGTCCCAAAAGACTCAACACACTGTCCCAAAAGACTAAACACACTGTCCCAAAAGACTACAATCACACTGTCCCAAAAGATTAAACACACTGTCCCAAATCAACAAGCACACTGTCCCAAAAGACTAAACACTCTGTCCCAAAAGATTAAACACACTGTATCACATCACCAAATGTGATCATAAAAGGCTGAGACACCAACATTTGTAGTAAAGCTTCACATTAATTTCTCTTGTGACACATTGCACTCTGTCTTATTGACTAAGTCTTCAGTTGCTCAATCCAACACACTGTCACAAAAGAGCAAACACACTGTCTCAGGTCGCCACGGTTCTACAGGGAAACATTTCTGGAACGGTTCAACCCAAAACCCTTAGCAGGGAAAAACCGCCAGGCGATTACTTTATATTTAAGAGAAATGCAGTTTACTAAAATATATTTGTGTGCTTTCACAGGGGGTTGATTCAGACATAGTGGAGATGTTTCCGGGCCAGTGAACGCTGAGCTCATCACACTTCAGACTCATTATTCCAGACTAATCACGGTGAGTAAACAAGGCTGAAGCCACCACCTTTTTCTCTTCACGTGGGATCCTGCTGGTTACTGTTAGCATCTTGTCCTCACTTGTCACTGTATGATTGTGCCAAAGTCACCCTGAGTCACATCAGCGTGTGTGAGAAAAGCACCTCCCGTCCATTCCCAGAAGGAATGACCAATCACAGCTCCTGCATGCAAATCAGACGTTTACGGCGCCGTTAGTGAAAGTAACTGGATCATACACTTATCCCAGATTGCCGCGACCATACGTGGCTCTCGTGTCTGGTAAAGTTTTGCTCTACAGTATACGTCATGTGACATACTGCACCTCTGTCTTATTGACTATGTCTTCAGTTGCTCAACCAGCTGTTACTCAACATCAGGCTGTGTATGAGATATAACATACACAACCACACACACACACACACACACACACACACACACAAGCAGCTCAATAGTCATCCAGATATCCTCACAACAAGCGATCCAATCAGGCCGTGATGAGACAGGGGAGATAACGGCACGACTCCTGTCACGTCAGACTGGAGCTTTGAAGTGATTATGACAACAAGCTGCTGTTTGCGAGGTCAGAGGTCAACAAAATGGCATTTTAATAGCCGTCACATAGTTATAATGCAAGTCCAAATTATAATGCAAAAAAATTAAAATAAAGTTTTATTTAATTTGCCCTTACATCTTTTATTACGGATTACGTCACTGTGTGCAGCATCAAGATTTGCACTGTTTTATATGCTATAAATAAAAAACAAACAAGCAAAACTTTGAACAAAATTCAAGTGTAATATAAAGATATTTTACATTTAATTGATTTAAATAAACAAAAAATAAATGTAAAAAGAACCTACTAGGCTAAATGAAATTATTCTTAAAATGTTTGAAAATGGTATTTTTATTTAAAAAAAATAAAAAAATTCAAATTCTGATTGAACTATAGTTGCCTATTTATTATAATCATTTATAAGCATTTTAGAAAATTATTTTTTTATTGTATTTAAAAATGCTTTTGTCACAGTGACTACAACCGTCCGAGGCCTTAAAAATAAAACATTTCATGATACAAATGCAATACAAATACAACTTAAAGATAAGTATTACATTTATATAAAACATTTACCCCTAAAAATAAAATGACAATAGAAGTTAAATTAGTCATAATAGTCTAATTTGGAGATTCCTTCTGTTAAACCAACATCTCCTTATAGAAAACCTGCAAGTGCATTAACACAAACCTGCACTACTGTCAGGGCTGCTGTTCTGTAGAATTAATCAACACCCAGTATTTAATACATATTTATTTATGGATTATTATCATAATTACAACAGAGATTACAGGGCAATTTGACTACAAAGTACACACACATACGCGCGCACACACATACTGTGTGAACAAAAAACATAACAGTTTACAAACTGCGCTCATCGAAACTAGGGCTAAGTCCCTGCTGCTCGGCGGTTACAGGAGTGAAGCTTCGTTATTGCCCGAGGCCAAATCCAGAGACAGCAGCTGGGAGACGCGACTGTTGACAGGTCGCATCACGAAACTCAGATTACAGGGCAGATTTGTTGTTCTTCTGAAATACACATCAAGCACGTGCCCCGTTGTCTATCACTTATTAATAAGATGTAACTTTTTCTTTTTTTAACCTAAAAATCAACACCAACGAAAAAGTAAACACACCTGTCTCTCCCATTTCAGGCTGGTTTCTGTTTTTCCTGATCTGCTGCATCGGATTTCTCATAAACTCATAAAAAAAAGTGATTTTTATCTGTTAGAGTAAAACAATGTCTACAAATAAACATCGCTGAAACGTGACAATCAAAATAAGGATGATATTATTGATATTATTTATGTTACAGTTTTCTCCATGGGAAAACAAATATATTATGAATTACATCATCTATTAGTAGTCACATGACAAGAAATTAATGAAAACCTAGAAATTTCATTGAAAGGCAAAAGTTTGCATCCCCTTAAAAAAAACGTTTTCACATTAATTAACTTGATTTACGACGGCATGCTGGTTTATTCATTATCACCGTCACCTTCTTCCTTCAGGGTCCGGGTTCGATTCCCGCCTCAGGGTCTGTGTGCGTGGAGTTTGCATGTTCTCCATGTGCTTGGTGGGTTTCCTTATTAGACTTATTGGCGTTAGCAAATTGCCCGTAGTGTGTGAATGAGCGAGTGAGTGTGCTCTGATGTATTGGCACCCCATACAGGGTGTACCCTCCTGGGATAGGCTCCAGGCCAGAATAAATCAGTATCATAAATCAGTGAGTAACTTGATTTACATCATACAAGGTAACAAAATTGGTTTATTAACAAGACATTTGAAAATGCAGCTGCAATCAGAACCGAAGTTCTCAAGTTATGATTAAAATCTGTTTATATAAATGTGCATAAATTCTGATTAAATAAACTCATACTCACTTTTCAGCCTCAACAAGCGGGTTGCACGATCACATCCGTGTTTACTTACTACTGCTCAGTTAATTTCAGTATTATTATTTTTTAGGTCATTGAGGCTAAAGTAATATGTTTAACATGAAGACAAATAAAGACTATTTATAAAGGTTTGAAATTGTACGAGGCTCTTTTCCACCAATGTGTGGTGTTAGTCCTGGTTCAGTAACGAACCTCCTAAGAACATCATCATGTCATTGTGTACTATATTCGTGATGTCTTTACTTTACCAGCAACGTCACCTGCAAGAAAAAAAAGTTGCTAGTGGCAAAACATAAATGCTAGCAGCTAGCACAACAGTGGCGAACTTCAACATAGCTGTGTGAGCAGTTCTCCTGGCTTTAACATTCCTAGAAAGCATTTGAGCTGAAAACAAAGAGCTGGTTTGAAATTGGACGCCGTTCAGAACTAACTCTGGTGGAAAAGGGGTAACATACAGTACGCAACTACGAAGATAAGAAAACAACTAACTGACAAAATAAGGCTAACTTAGCTAACGTCAAATGCAACGTACATGTACGCGTTATGAGCCTAGCATTAGGTAATGTTATGTGTTTTATCTGATGTTAATTGTCTACAGTATTATTACATCATTACATATTGCTGATATAAAACTTGTTAGTTTTGTATCAGTATTAGATATTGTTGGACTTTAGTTTAAACTGTTTGTCTTCTTGCTATCCGTTGTTACACCAGCGACATACGTCATGGGTTTACGGTGCGTTGACGTGTTGAGATTTTCTTGGGTGCACTGATTGTGCAAGAAGTACCAAGAACCCATTAGCTAGCAGATCAGAAGTACATCACACAGTCTAGTGCAAGAAGCGGATTCTGAATTCTGTCCGTTTACAACCACAAGCACAGGCATGTTCATTAAGACCATGTTAAATTCATGTTGTTTGTTTCAGGTGCTAATGGAATTACATGAAGATTTGTCAGTGCAGGTGTTGGTTTTTCACCTGACTCGATGTATTGTGGGAAAAAACAACAACAAGCTTCTTTGGGCAACGTTACTGATGGCGAATCCTTGAATAAAACCCATGTTTATGGCAGCATTAAATAGTACAGTATGCGTTATAAGAGTGTTATTGCTAACTTTAAAGCTTTAAGTATAACATTTTCATAATCAGCATGAGCATAGAAAAGCTGCTGAAGGAAAAATATGAGCGTTATAGTTACATTTAATACCGAAAGATCATCTCAGAAACCAGATACATGAAATGGCTTTCAGTAAGGGTGTGCAAACTTTTGCAAATCCTGTTTATTACGCTGGGATGTGTTTGAATAGATTTGAAAGCATGTTTTACTACAGTGTTTCTTAGCCCTGGACTCTGATTGGTCAGAAGGTGTTGATTAGTTTTCTCGCAGCTCTGACTTTAGGTTTACGTATATATACAGTGTGTGTTCTAATATACAGTATATATAAAGTGTTGGTATAGTAACGGCTGAGTGACAGATGGATGCGTCAGACGAGTGTGTGTAATCACTGATGTGGTGACATTTAAGCAAATGTTTATTTCATAAGGAGTCGATGAGGTTGTTGCGGTTTCTTGGTGTTTTATGTAATTATTTACACAGTAATAAAGTTTGATTAGAATAAAACTGATAGAACTGACATACCAGTTAATTTAAGGACATTATTATTATTATTATTATTATTATTATTATTATTATTATTATTAATAATAATAATAAGAAGAAATTTTTATTAATTATTACCTACCATATAGTGTTTGTGTGTGACTGTTTGAGATAGATAGATAGATAGATAGATAGATAGATAGATAGATAGATAGATAGATAGATAGATAGATATCACACATGAAGTCATGCTGTTGTGTTGAATATCAGCATTCTAATATTCAGTCCAACAGCATTAACTTGAGTGTGATATGGCTTTTATACAACAGCTCCACAAACACCATTTATTATCAACAAATTATAATTTTTTCTTTATTTAACCGATTATTTTGCTTCACTGTCGTTTTGCGTCTGGAGGAACTAAGCTATTGTGACTGGTGAAGCTGGCGGCTGACAGTGTAATTAACAGGAGGGAAAGTAGTTTTAAACTCTTAGCACTATGATACATCATGGATGTGGTGGACAGTCCTGAGAAACTCAGCAGATTTAGGCTGAATCCCATTTCTATTTTCTACCCCTTCCCCTACCCCTTCCCCTTCCCCTTGTCCCTTGAAACGAAGTGGAAAGGGGAAGGGTTTAAATTTTTCCCCTAAGAAATGGGACACCACTACAACACTGTTATACGTCATCATACGTTGTCACTAGTTCCTAATGTTACGTTAAAGGACATGCGCCGATGTTTATCACACATTGCAATAAGAGAGAGATTACTCACTCCCAAAGTTTTTTTGCGCCGTATTTCATCCCTATACATAATATAAATTATAAAAATATATAAAAATAAAATATATATTTGTAATATCGTGCAATCGGTGCTAGCCGCTAGCAAACTTTAGCGATTTTTTTGCAAACATTTCTTTACAGAACATCACCATAAACACAAACACAAGACTAGAGGTAATATACATATAATGAAAACTTGTCATAAAAATCTTTATTTATGGCAAAAATTTACATTTATGGGTCTGTTTGCTCGAGTGAGCAGCCATGTTGAAAATTTCGCTTAGCCCTTCGTTTGAAGTGAGGTCCTGAAAAATCTTCGTTTGGAGGGCTATCTGGCCCTTCCCCTTCCCCCTCCCCCTCCAACCAAAAGAGAAATGAGACACCCCTACCCCTTCACGTGAACGCGCCAAACGGAGGGGTAGGGCTATGTGAAGGGGTAAGGGGTAGAAATGGGATTCAGCCTTACTTTATATTCCACTTTAGAATATCAGGGGGTTGAATACCAAACAGGGTTAAATGGAAAGTTAGTGCACTATGTAAGGTGTACAATCCCTTGTTCCACACACCAAAAAGTGCCCTTGATCAGGGGATAGAGAGGGATTTGGGATTCAGCCTTGTGTTAGAAGCCAGTTAAAAGAACACGACCTCGATTCAGAATGACTTAGAAGTGATTAGTGCAGAGACGGTGTGTTGTTTAAGGCGACATAAGGTTATCAGATGTGTGTTGTTACTGACAGTGACTCCGTGACTGGTTGTGAATGTGGGTTTTGACAGGCGGCTACTCTCTTCTCAGTACTGCGGACCGTACAGACCTACTCTCACCCCACAGAGTACACAGTCAGTGTAATTAATAGGACACCTGAGACACCGAGTGATGCGTATAGTTAACGTATGATATACAGGGTCGGCATATTTACATTTATATGGATATACCTTAATAAAATGGGAATTGTTGGTGATATTAACTTCCTGTTTGTGGCACATTAGTATATGTGAGGTTCAATTCAATTCAATTTTATTTATATAGCGCTTTTAACAATGGTCATTGTCTCAAAGCAGCTTCACAAATATGAAAGAAAATTTACAAAAAATGAAAAAAGTTTTTAGAAAAGAAAATAATTGGAAGTGTGTATGTGTGAGAAAAATGTGTCTAGATAATAATGAGACGAATGAATGATGAATGAAATGTCTCTGATGAGCAAGCCAAGCCAATAATCGGTGACGATGGCAAGGAAAAACTCCCTGAGATGGCATTAGGAAGAAACCTTGAGAGGAACCAGACTCAACAGGGAACCCATCCTCATTTGGGTGATAACAGATAGAAATGATATAACATCATGTGTGTTGTGCAGCTGAAAGTTCAACATAACAGAAGTTCTTTAAATTAATATGAAGACCAGTTCAGCATAGGGACGAGTCAGTAGGTGCAGAGGGCAGATGAGGTCTGGATCACTGGAAGCACAGGAGCAGCATGTGTAGCTCCAACCATCATAAAGCTGAATCCAGCTGGAGCTGGTCCTTCTCTGGATGCCTCAGGAACCTCGCAGGGTCGGCCTTTGTCTACTGAAGCTGGCAAAATCTCCCGATGCCTCGGGATGGGTAGAGAAATACAGAACAGATGGGGAGAATTAGCGTAGTTGCCATTCGGTATAGGTGTACTGGAGTCTGAGTACTGGGATGAGTTATGTGTATGCCAGATTAAAAAGATGCGTCTTGAGTCTACTTTTGAACTGAGAAACCGTGTCTGCTCCCCGAACACAGTCTGGAAGGCTATTCCAAAGCTTTGGAGCTAAATATGAAAATGCCCTACCCCCTTTTGTAGATTTTGAAATTCTGGGAACTACCAGAAGTCCGGAGCTTTGTGATCTTAAGGCGCGTGGTGGATTGTAGCGTATCAGAAGACTGGTTAGGTATGTGGGAGCTAAACCATTTAAGGCCTTGTATGTAAGTAATACTATTTTGTAATTTATTCTAAACTGAACAGGTAGCCAGTGCAGGGGTGATAATATTGGGGTTATATGATCATATTTTCTGGATCTAGTGAGAACCCTGGCGGCTGCATTTTGGATTAACTGAAGCTTGTTTATTGAGGATGCAGGACAACCACCTAGTAATGCATTACAATAGTCCAGTCTGGAGGTCATGAATGCATGAACTAGCTTTTCTGCATCAGATACGGATAAGATGTTCCTAAGTTTGGCAATATTTCTAAGATGGAAAAAGGCTGTTTTTGTGATATTTGAAATGTGATTTTCAAAAGACAAGTTACTGTCTAATATTACGCCCAGGTCTTTTACTGTCGAGCTGGTAGTAACAGTACATCCTTCTAAGCGCAGGCTGAATTGGAAAAGCTGTTGTGTGCTGGTTTTTGGGCTGATGAGTAATATCTCAGTCTTATCTGAATTTAATAAAAGAAAGTTTTTGGTCATCCAATCTTTTATGTCCTGGACACACTCAGTTAATCTAGACAACTTAGGTATTTCATCTGGTTTAGTTGAGATATATAATTGGGTATCATCAGCATAACAATGGAAACTAATCCCATGTCTTCTAATGATGTTACCCAAGGGAAGCATGAGAACAGCAGAGGTCCTAAAACTGACCCTTGAGGTGGAAAACTTTTCAAGATGGGTGGTGACCATGGTGGCCATTTTGAAGTCAGCCATTTTGGATCCAACTTTTGTTTTTTTTTTCAATAGGAAGAGGGTCATATGACATATCAAACTTGTTGGGAATTTCACAATTTGTTTACAGCCATTGACATGTTGCAGAGGTTAACACGTGAGGAGCGGATAGAAATTGTGTTGATGTCTGGTGAACGCAGTAACCGGGTCATTGCAGCAGATTTCAATGCAAGACACCCTACGAGACCACCCATCTCCCAAGCTACAGTTAACTAACAATAACTACTACTAATAATAATAATAAGTTAATAATACGTTAATAATAATTAATAATAAGTTACAATAACTCATGAAAGAATAAAGTTACGTTAAAACCAAGCACACCATTGTTTTTCTTGTGAAATTCCCAATGAGTTTGATGTGTCACATGACCCTCTTCCTATTGAAAAAACAAAAGTTGGATCCAAAATGGCCGACTTCAAAATGGCCACCATGGTCACCACCCATCTTGAAAAGTTTTCCCCCTCACATATAACTAATGTGCCACAAACAGGCAGTTAATATCACCAACCATTCCCATTTTATTAAGGTGTATCCATATAAATGGCCCACCCTGTAGATACTGTATGTATGCTGTTATTGTCCATTATCAGCACTCGTATGGAACCAATCGGATCACCCTGTCAGAACTAACTGTTGTATAATTGGGGATAAGTCACATGTATGAAGGGAGGTGGCCAGTTTATCTGGTTTATCTAGCATATAGTGTGTGTGTGTGTGTGTGTGTGTGTGTGTGTGTGTGTGTGTGTGTGTGTGTGTGTGAGAGATAGATAGATAGATAGATAGATAGATAGATAGATAGATATGCAAAACACAATATCTCATGTTATAAACATTAATTAATTTATTGCTCTGCCGAATAAAGTATTGGCACCCTGCCATCCCTCAGGAGCAGATACTGGGCAGGAAATATTTAGCAGGAGATAAAGTGTGTGTGTGTGGAATAGATAGATAGATCTACACAACACAATATCTCATGTTATAAATATACATGCATTTATTGGTCCACATAATAAAGTATTGGCACCCTTCCATCTCGCAGGACTAGGTAATGGGCAAGTAGTATTTAGTGGATGATATAGGGTGTGTGTGTGTGTGTGTGTGTGTGTGTATAGCATGACTAATCAATATGGAGTTGCCCCTGATCAAACAGTGCTTTTTTTTAATGCTGTGCACACAGATGTGTTACATGATGATGTCTGCGGCTGGTGTTGTGTGTATGGTATGAGGTGTGTGTCTGAGTGTGTGTGTGTGTCAGAGAGAGAGAGAGAGAGAGAGAGAGAGATTGATTGATGGGATGAGTGACACACACACACACACACACACACACCAGTTTCCTCTTGTCGAGCCTGATACAGGATGACATCAGTGAAACTCGGAGAGTCTGAAACTGGCACAGCGCCAGAGAAAGAGCTGCACTGTTTAGCTCGAGTCCTGGGAAAGGAGGCGAACAAAGGGGTGAGTAACCGTCCCTCAAACCACAAAGCGAGAGGAACACCTCACAGCTCCTGGGAACCTGAACCTGTCAGGCCTGGTCTCTGTTGCACAACACGTAGAGCGCAGTATCAGTATAGGTGTGTGTGTGTGTGTGTGTGAGAGAGAGAGAGAGCGCGAGAGAGAGAGAGAATATCTGATCCTGCAACTTTAATGGTGAACAATAATAAAATCACTGCATGTGTGCAAATCTTTACAGCAAAATATTAAAGAATGATAGAAATGCACAAAGAGGCTCGTTTAAGTGTGTGTGTGTGTGTGTGTGTAATACAGCGCAGGCTTTTATAAAGGCCTGCACTGAGTCATTTCATCGCTCCAGTGTTCTCTGTGCCTTGATAATGAGACCTATTTTACATGAGACAATAGCCTTTCAACTTGTTAAACATATATGAATAGGACATGCCATGTGTGTGTGTGTGCGTGTGTGTTTTCATTACACACTAATCTGTACCAGGAACTATCTGCTAGAAAAAGCTGGAAAGAAGTGACAGTGTGAAAGATTCACCTGTAAGGCGATAGCCTGCGATGTGTTGCAATGCCGTGTGAGCTGTCATTGTTCAAGTCGCTCGATTTCTGTTTAATTTCACTCATCGCACATCCGGGATCAAGAGTGACAAGGACATGGATAGACCTCACAACAGAAGCTCAAATTACTACCGCGTAGTAAAACCTGGACCGAACCCACGGGTCTCTTAGCCGATCGTCACCCGTCAAGTGTTTATTGTAGCCTTCAATACAGAGAAATGTATAAACATCAGCACTGTGAAGGTTTACAGAAGGAGTCTCCAGTGTCAGAGGTTAAGCTTACAGAAGAGAAGCTGATGAGGGAGGGACTGTTTATAGCTGCTATAATGTAAAGCACAAATCAGGACGAGCCGCATGGAGTCGCACGTGGTGACATCGAGTGTGTTGGAGTGGGGTGTGTATATGCTGGAAGTGGTGGAGCTTTTCTGACCTGTAGGTCTAACGTAGGTTCACCGGATAAGATCATATGAGCCATCTATAGCTTTACTCCAGCAGTGATGTGGCGGTGAAGAGCGGCGTGAGGGTATAACTAGTGATAGGGGTTGGAGTTGGCACCCAGAAGGGTGAAACAGAAAAAAAAACTGAACGTGTAGAAAGTGTAGGAGTGAGACCTTAAACCATGAAGAGACCTGGTGAGATAGGAAAATAAACAACATCTTCTGACCAATCAGAATTGAGAATTCCCCGGAGTTGTAATAGGATGGCAATTGGAAGAAACCTTGAGAGGAACCAGCCTGGACCGGGAACCCATCCTCATATGGGTGATAACGGATAGCAGGAATTGATCTGAAGACATCCTGTGTGTTAGGAGGCTGGAAGTTCATGCTGGAAGTCGTTAAGTTAACCAGTTCATTATTGGAGGCTCAGGTAGAATAGACAGTGACGTAATTAAAAACCTATATATACCTAAAGTGTGTGTGTTAATGGGGAGGCATCGGACTTCGAACTGTGTACATTTTCACCTTGGGGCTTTGCTCAAGGGCCCAAAAGGGGCAACTTGGTGGTTGTGGGGTTCGAACCTGGGATCTTCTGAACCTTAGTTCAATGCCTTAACCACTGAGTGACCCCTGACCCCTAGCAAACAGATAACAAGCGAAAACAATCAGAAAAACATGTGATCATGTGTATCCGTTCTATTCCTTTGCCTATGTGAACCTCGGTTAACCACTGATTGCCTATTTTGGAGGGAATATGATGATGTGGATACGTCACTATATACTGCATAATCCTCAACTCTATACATAGCAAAACAAAAATACCTAAGATTTAAGGGCTACTGTGATGTTTTCCATCCATCCATCCATCCAGGAACCTTTGTAGTCCAACTAGTGTCCGTGGAGGTCAGTGGTGACCGTTGTATTTATTCCCATTTGTACAACCGTGGTAGGACCTCCTCCTTTCAACACTCATACACTATGGCCAATTAGTCTAATCTGCAGGACTTTGGACTGTGGGAGGAAACTGGAGAACCTGGAGGAAACCCACCATGTCGTGGAGAGGCCATGCAAACTCCATGCACGCAGACCTGACGCAGGAATCGAAGCCAGGACCTGAAGGTGCGAGGCGACGGTGCTCGTGATATATACCGCAGAAAAGATTTTCTACAAATGCTGCAGAAAGCTTTATATGTTTTTCATTTGTTTTAACATATAAATATTTGTCATATTAAAGAAAGACGCGCGGACGTGATGTCAGTTTCACTTCATTTTATTACAACATCTCATCAAACACTGTTCAGACATCCATACAGGAATAATAATAAAAAAAATGATTAAATGGATGAACAAATCAGTGAGTGCCAGAATGTCATGCAGATGTGTGTGTGTGTGTGTGTGTGTTTAAGTGAAAATCACAAGTCCTTCTCGCCTTTACGGCATTAACCCTGACTGTTTAAAATAAACAGCATTTTATATATAATTGTCTTCCACAAGAAGCATAAGATTTAGTGTTTTAGCAAAAAAAAACAAAAAAACTACATTATTTTACATCATCACATCGTATCGTATCATATGTACACAAGCACGAATCGATGCTGTATCTCAGAGACAACGAGTGCGAGCCGCTAAGACGAACCGGAGATCCATCACAAGGCAGGTTTTTTTCAACAGTAAACAGGGCGTAACTTCGGAGTGAGTCTCGAGTCTATCCTCAAGATCTGAACATCTCCGTGATGGACACGAACTCCCCCGTGGGTTCGAGGTGCATTTGCAACACAATGGCGACGCTGGAGATGCTGCTTGGCTGAACAAACTCAATCCCGCGCTGGTGAAGTCGCCTCTTAATTGTTCAAAGGGAGGCGTCGGGTCATCTCTCGCATATGAAAAGTCTCGTCTGACAACGTGACGCTGAAGACAAAGAGAGTCGGGGTTTAACCCTTTCAGCTCCTCGCGCCGTGCCGCAAGCTCTCAAACCCTCACACGGGATGCGCTCACACACTAGAGGTCATCACCATGATGTTTATTAAATCTCAGCACTTGTCCTGATTTACTTCTCTTTTTTTTTCGGTCTGCAGTTCAATCCACGTTAATGCTTTCGCTCTAATACGCGACTGTAACTGTTTTAAGAGACGTCTTTAGGATGAAGGGAAGGAGTCTCCAGTGTCAGGGCTGTATAACGACTTTTTAACATCTTTAGGTGTTATAAAAAGACACACACTTGTTTATCAGGCAAACTTTCCCCGGAAAAAACCCGACCCTGCCTTGTTCTTGTGTTTGCTGAGGTACAAGTGGAATAAATCACTAACCCCAGCAAGTGCTGTTATAGGAAACTAATCACTTCCCCGCTCGGCTCTGTTTGTTTGTTTTGTTTGCGCGCGCTCGTTATCTCTCGTCTCACATGACGCGACGTCATGACGTAACGATTCCAGAAAAGTTTTGCAATCCAGCACTCCGAGCTTTGTCCCTCCCGGAAAAACAGGCAATAAATAATAAATTCCAGATGAATTCCAGATCAGATGAAGCAAAAGAATTTTTTCCAGCTGCATTTGGAAAAAGCTTTAGCTCTCCTGTCCGACAGTCTCATCTTCTTGGCCTTCCTGGCCTTGTGTTTGATGGCTGCGAAAATGGCGGCGTCGAAGGCCTCCTTCAGGTTCTTCTGCGTCAGAGCCGAGCACTCCACGTACTCCGTGGCCCGGATCTTCTCGGCCAGGCTCCGAGCCCGGGAACTGAGCACGGGCTTCACCTTGTACCGGTCCAAGTCTATCAGCACGTTGACGTCCAGCAGAAGGTCCGACTGAGTCCCGACCAAAATGATGGGAGACGTCGGGTTGCACGAGCGGATCTCCGGGATCCATTTCTTCGTGATGTTCTGGAAGGACGTCGGATTGACGACGCTGAAGCAAAGCAGGAAGACGTCCGTGTGGGCGTAGGACAGGGACCGGAAGCCGTCGAACTCCTCCTGAAACGTCGGAGAGAGGCAGAGATAAGAACTCAGCGCATTCCTTTACACATCGCTCATGCCGCGGGTTAATGCTCTTACCTGACGTGTCTCTCAGTGAGTTTTTGTGGATAATAATCACAAATAGATTCATATAAAGGAAGTTTCAGTGCGTTCTGTTTCACTCCGCTCATGTCAAATCTCTACCGATCATCTCTCACTGAGCGACACGTCATGTAAGAATGTCAAAACCGCTTCCTGGGTGTATCAGTGCCACACACACACACACACACACACACATCCCTGTGATTACACAACTCTCTGCTTTCTATTATACAGACAAATCAAGAACAGACTCGTTAGATTAAAGTGTATTTAATATCCATGTCTCAGGTTTAATCTTATTGGAGCATTTATATTAATTTCATTTTTATTACTGGATTCCACATTCAAAATATTGTGAAACCACAAATGCATAGCGTATATAACAAAACTTTTATTTTCACTTTCTAAAAATCATTTTCACTTCCTTACTTAAGTACCTCCTTAAGCCATTAAAGTTTGTTATATATGAAATAATAACTACTGTAGTATATATATATATATATATATATATATATATATATATATATATATATATATATATATATATAGTTTTTACTGTGGTATATATTCTTTTTTTCAAAATAGCTTTTCCATATGGATTAAATAAATGATAGAACATTGATAAAATAAATAAATGTAACCTGTATAGAATTCTTATAGTATAGAATTACACATGGTAAGTCATAAAGCTGTATATATAAGAAACTGACATGAATATTGCGTAATTTGGCTTTCTATCTAAATAAATTAATACAATTTTAACTTTATTTAAAATTGTCTATATTAAATTTTTATTTAAAGATAAATAATGATTAAACAGTACCTATATATAGATAATGTACATATTATAAAATAATTATAAAATGTTTACAAAATGCATACATACTGTATATAAATTATTGTACCACACAATTACAGCTAAATACTTACATGATTTTAAGAAATTATAATTTTTTTTTAATAATTTAAATAAACATAATTAAATAAAAAGATATGAAGTGAAATTAGTTAAATTATTATGAATTTAATATTAATTATATTAAAATATAATAATTAACATGTAATTATAAATAATAATAATTATTATTATTATTATTGTGTAGATAAATAATTACAGTTTAATATAAAGCTAAATACAGTAAAATATATAATTTTCTTATTATTGTGCCTACTTTCTTGGTATTTTTTGTGTAGTGGACTTTCACCCAGTACAGGGTTGGTTCTGTCTCACCTGGCCAGCTGTGTCCATCAACTGGATCCGGACAGGAGCTCCGTCCACCTGGACCTGTCCTGAACAACACAGAAATCATCATCATCATCATCATCATCATAATAAAGTTAATAATTAATACAGGATATGGAGCAGTGGAGTTGATGATGTCCGTATGACGTCATCAGTGAGTTTAAGTAAACATAATGTTTTAAAAAGGTGTGCAGGAGATTATTATTATTATTATTATTGTTGTTGTTGTTGTTGTTTACCTGCGAACACGTCGAAGGCGGTCTGTTTGTAGTCAGTGGGGTATCCGTTATTGGTGTAGCTGATGATCATGCTGGTTTTGCCCACAGCTCCGTCTCCCACCAGCATGCAGCTGATCGCCGGCTCCGGGTCCGAGTCGGGCGCGTGCTCGTGCTCGTGCGCGGGCTCCATGCACACCGGAGGAACGCGCGCCTCTGGGTAGGAATAATCCATTTGGGGTGGCATGTCCAAGCCCTGGGCTCTGATCAATGCCCCTCTGGAAGACCACTGGAGCTCTGGCAGAGTGAGTAGACTGATCACCGCATTAGTCCCAAAGCTCTCACACACACACACACACTCTCTAAAGACACTGAGCTCACACACAAGTGGAACTTCCCTTACTACTCCAGGACTCATTTGCATCGCCACGCCCACCGCCCCTATTTCACAACCTCACTGGTTTTATTTGGTTTTATTTGACTTTTGCTAAGATGTACAGTTCTGATATTATTAATACTGTATTTTTTAAATGAAAAAAAAAAAAAAAACACATTTTATATATATATATTCTCTGATGTACTAAATACATTATATATATTTAGTACATCAGAGAAGCCTGTAAACACTGTTTCATCATTGTTTCTTTGATGACTTGGCACATGTAAATCTATATTTAAGTATGTATATACAATTCATTATTAATTCATTATAAGTAGCTTTTCTTTCTTTTTTTCTTTCATTTTTTTCTAATAAAATCCCATTTTAATTTTGCAATAATTTATTTTATTCTCTATAATATTCTCTGTTGTAAATTGTCTAAAAAAAAGTTTTAACCAGTTATCTATTTGTCAACAATATTTATACAAAATAAGAAGAGATGTAAAGAAGACAACAGGTCCTTGTGGGGCAGGGTTTATAATAAGACCTTTCAAAATGCCCTCATCATATTTATTAATTTATTTACTGTATATCTTTCTTTATAGTAGATGTTTTCACTCTAGTATACAAGGTGCAAGCTTTCCTTCGAATAAGCCTCTGGCGACATCTAGTGGACGGTACCCGAACTGCAGGTTCTTCGTTCGAATCACATGATTTCGTGATCACGTGACCAGAGGCCACCTCTGTCCTGATACACACAGTGACTGTCTTTGAGATTTTGCGCTTATATAAGCGTTAATTCGCGTTTTATTTCCGTCCTCATCGTCTCATGGCTTTATATTCTTATTCGAGTGTTGCTCCGAGGGTCTGGAAGGCCTGAAGCCGTGGAGCTGCTGTTAATTAGCCGGGTGTTAGCTGAGGCTAGCTGGCTGTACTGTGGAGCTGAAGGCCGGAAGTCATGCAGACGGAGTTAAACTGATTTCTGTGCTTAGTTCAGTATTAAAGGTAACCATGGCGACTATTCTGGATGACTATGAGGACTCTCAGATGCTCAGACACCCGACTCAGCCCAGGCGCCTTCCTGCGGCCGGTATGATCGGCATAACTCACTCAGGTACACACAGGGTGTTTACACCACATGACCTGGCATAAATACCACACATAGCGGGAAATCAATTCAGGTATTCATCACGAGTATTTTCTCTGGTGATTCGTCTATCACCATAAAATATATTTATTAAAATATAGACTGTATTGGTTTCTATTTGAGGTAGTAATATGTTGCAGTTCATCTATAATCCTGCAGGTGGTGCTCTAAACCATTCACACATTTCAGGCAAAACAGCGCCCTCGTGTGGTAGGAAGTAGGGTTGTTTAGAATTGTAACAATCTTAAGAAATATACAGTATATATATATATATATATAAATATATAAATATATATAATGTATATTTTTATATATTTATATATATATAAATATATATAAATATAATATATATTTAAAAAAATATATACGCCTAAATATATATATATACGCCTAAATATATATATATATATATATATATATATATATACGCCTATTAGAGAGATAAATCTACTTTTATTTATATATAGATATATAATATATATATATAAGTAGATTTATCTCTCTAATAGGCGTGTAGGTAAATAAATGGATAAATGTAGAAGATATATTGTTCTTATCCTTCCTGGTTGGATAGTTGTATAGTGGTCAGCATTATATATAATAAGTACTAATTATATGTTAAGACACCTAAATAACTGTAAACATACAGGTATACATCACTGTATAAATACACAGAGTCAGACATCTTGGAAAAGAAAAATAGTGTGATGTCTGTTATTATGTTAATATAATATTAATAAGCGCATATTATTATTATCATCTATATAACATAGTGCAATAGATTTAGTATTAATACTTATTTATAAAAAATTTTCCTTTTCTGAAGTGTTAGAATAATAACTCATGTTGCGTATTAAATACAGCACATTTCTGCTGTAATAAATACGTTATAATTTAATACATCTCCAGTTTTCTGTGGTGTAACGAAATAAATGATAAAATATGTAATATATCAAATCTATTGTGTTATTAAAAAAAGACCATTTGTCAGTTTGGTTTAAAATAACAGTCATAATAAAGGTTTATTAGTAGGAGACACGGTTTAGTTTCAGCATCAGCTAGATTTAAGTTCGCTCGCTTATTATTTAAATAAAGACATTAAATGGTATTAAATACTACAGTGTTTATCTGTGTTTTTATATTTATTATTATAATTTTGTAATTAAATAAGAGCGTGTGTCATTGTGACCAGCCTGTGAGAGAGACCTGCAGCAATTCCTGCTTCCTGTACTGGTGGCCTGTTGATCAGTACTGGTGTGAATGGGAGTGGAGTGGTCAGGATCACACGGTTCTGTTGTCTGACCCGGTCTGATTAACGAGCTCTGTAACGGGTGAATGTGTGTGTAAATCAGCGTCTCTGTCTGGAGCGAGTGAAATAAAAGGAGCCGTGTGATGTGTTAATTAGCAGCTCATTAGTGTGAGTGTATAGTCGAGGTCGTTACAGACCAGCCGTTTGTCTAAGTTAATCTGCAGCCTTAATCTTTCACACAGGTTTATTTATTGCTTGAATGTGGCGACGTGTTAAAGAAACATTAGCCTTAGTTTATTTATTTATTCAATTCATTCATTCATTGAATTTGTTTGTTGTTTTATTTATTAATTACTTATTTTATTTATTTACTTATTTAGGGAAGCTGGGGTGTTTGATTTCTGTTTCTATTTATTTATTTATTAGTTTACTCATTCATTCATCAAGTTTATTTATTTACTTACTTATTTATTCACTTTATTCATGTTTTTATTTATAAATACTTTAAGTTATGCACTCTTTGTTTGTCTGTTTGTCATTCATTCATTAATTTTAAGATGGGATTTTGGGGATTTCTATTTGTTTAAAATCTGCAAATGTTTAATAATAATAATAATAATAATAATAATAATTCTCAGTAAAAATCCTGATTAAACTCCAAACTGTTTCTAAACTATATTCTACTACAGATTAGAGATTATTAAGGTACAACAAAACCACACACACACACACACACACACACACCTCTTTCTCTCCTGAAAAAGGTTCAGAGGTTTTATCTAACTGTAGTGTTTACTGAGGAAGCGACGAGGGCGGAAGGAGTCTCCAGTGTCAATGTTTTTCAGTGATGTGACCTAACGATCTGTATTGATTTTTAACTCGTATTGACTATTAGAGAGCAGAACTTTGATGCTGCTTTGAACTGTGAACGTCTCCGTCATCTGTTCGTGGACGTTTTTACAGAATTTAATCTGATTATAAAGACATGGAGTATGTGGTGGTGTGTTCTTTGATCAAAAGAAAAAAAAATTACTGATGGAAACCGATGGAAACCTGCTGATCTATTTATTTATTATATGTATTATTTTATATATTTTTAATAAAAAAAAACTTTTTCATTATAATTTATTTCATTATATTTAATTTCATGTAATTTATATTATTTATACTAATAATATATCAATAACTATATGATATATAATATATTATTTTATCCTGTTTTTAAATCTCATATGTTAAAATGATGATTATCATGTTTTTTTGTGACACGTCTCTAAACCTCTTTGTTCTTTCCTCTCGTGCTCTGCAGGTTTCGTGAACGTGAGGCTGGAGGAAGAAAAGCCGATCTTCAACAAGCAGAGGATCGATTTCTCGCCGCCTGAACGGATCAATCAGTTGGCTGTGTGCAACAATCAGCTGTGCATGAGTCTTGGGAAGGACACTCTGCTCAGGTAACATCACACCACTTACATTTCAAGTTTTCCAGGAATGTGACGAGCTTTGACGGTGATTGGATTAACTCGCTCGTCACGTGTGTGATCTGACATCACACTAACGATTTCAAACAATTTCAATTGAATGTGTAGAAGAAGAAAAAAAGCATTGATGTGCAGTTATGCAAGTGACGGCGATGTGTTTGATGCAGGATCGATCTGGGGAAACCGGATCAGCTGAACCAGATCGAGCTGGGAAGGAAAGACGACGGTAAAGTGCACAAACTCTTCCTGGACCCGACAGGTAACTGTTCCTCCTCTCCAAGTGGTTTATCTTGTGTTAGGTTTTAAAATAATGGAGTGTATGTAAGTGTGACAAACGGCCCCAATGTTCCCCTGGTCTATATAACACATAAAGGAAACCTAAAAATCATGTTCTCCAGCTCTCTAGTGATGAAATATACGAGGAAGTTGTGTTCAGAGACTTTCACAACTACAGAAAGGGATTTAAAGTTTTTAATTCTGTTTAAAAAGTTTTAAAACCTTGTTCCAATAAAATAAATAGGATAATATTTAGGAAATGGGTCACACTTGCCTCAAAGTAAGAATATGAGAGAAACAGAATAAAAGGTTTGGTGTGTGTGTGTGTGTGTTATGTGAAACATTAACTAGGGAACATAGAGCCCTGGGAACATGATTTACTTCATACTTGTGTTTATTTATTTTACTGTTAAATAATACTGGAAGAACAGGAAAGAAATATCATATAATACCTGCATGAAACAGGTTTAAAATATAATTTAACTGTTCACTTTTCTTTTAGCTTTGCTTTAATATTTTTTGGAATAATGATGATAAAACAATGTGTAAAAAGGCTCCTGTTTAAATGTTTGTGTATATATATATTTTATACAAAAAAAGATGGATTTCATAGTTAATTATTTTATAATATAGCTATTATATATAAACCGTGGTATAAAATGAATAAAATGTTTACAAAATTACAGACAATATTTTGAGAAACTTTAAATTCTGTCAGTAAACTAAGACCAGATATAGCAAGGATTCTCTCATCTATTGAAACCGTCATGTTTTCGGCCACAATTTTCATGATGCTGATAAACAGTATTTTTAAAAAAAATATATATAAATTTCCCAAAACATTCTCAAGCGTTGTCTCAACATAGTTTCCCAAAGTGTGGGCCGTGGCAATTAAAATATAACGTAGAAATAAAAAAAGTAACTAGAACTAATGAAACAAAGCAAAGTGAGATTTAAACAACGAGATTTTCTTAATTTATCTTCATCTCGAGAGATTCGTTTGTTGGGCTGCAGAAAATTTCGAACTGGACCGCAGCGTCGATAAGTTTGTGAATGGCTGGTCTAAAATATTTCTGTGAGAAACTGCTTCTAATCTCACTGGGTTGTGTTGAAGTATGTAAAATTATTGATGCTGAATAAACTAGTTATAATGTGTTATTATTATTATTGATTATTCATTTGGAAACACCCAACCAATCCAAAGCATTTCTTGTGTTGCAGGATCTCACCTGGTGATCAGTCTGACCACAAGCGAGTGCGTCTACTTGAACAGAAACACGCAGAAGGTCCGCAGCCTCTCCCGGTGGAGGGGACACTTAATAGAGAGCGTGGGCTGGAACAAGATTCTAGGCAACGAAACAAACACCGGCCCGATTCTTGTCGGAACCGGCCAAGGCATCATTTTCGAGGCGGAAATCTCCGCTTCTGAGGGTTCCCTTTTCAACACCAACCCGGACCAGTACTTCAGACAGGTCCATTCCTTGGAAGAGGACGGAAACCCGGCGCCGGTCTGCTGCCTCGAGGTGGAGCGAGGGATAGAGTCGAAGTACTTGATTATCGCCACCACACGCAAACGCCTCTTCCAGTTCGTCGGCAAGTTAGCCGAGGGTTCAGAGCAGCAAGGCTTCAGCTCGATCTTCTCTCAGAATCAGGATCTCTGCCCGAGCTTTCAGGAGTTTCCCGTCAACATGGGCTACAGTGAGATCGGCTTCTACACCTGCAAACTACGTTCAAGCCCTAACTCCTTCGCCTGGATGATGGGAAACGGGGTTTATTACGGCAACTTGGACTACTCGCGGCTCGACTCGCTCCTCACTGACGTCCGGGTTTGGGAATACACGCCGGACATCGACTTCAGCTACAGCAAGCCCATCTCCATCGTTCTCACCCAGTTTCATTTCCTGCTCCTGCTTCCCGATCGAGTCAAGGCCATCTGCACCCTGAACGGGCAGGTTGTCTACGAGGACGTCTTCCCGGACAAGTTCGGCCCCCTCAAAAAGATGATCAAGGATCCCGTCGGCGGACTGGTCTGGATCTACACGGAGAAAGCCGTCTTCCGGTATCATATCCAGAGGGAGTCCAGGGATGTCTGGCAGATGTACATGAGCATGAAGAAGTTCGACCTGGCCAAAGAGTACTGCAAGGATCGACCCGAGTGCAAGGACGTGGTGCTTGCCAAGGAAGCGGAGCACTGGTTCCAGAGCAGACGCTATCTAGAGAGTGCCAAGTGCTACGCTCTGACTCAGAACTACTTTGAAGAGGTTGCGCTCAAGTTCATCGAAGCCAAGCAGGAGGAGGCTCTGAAGGAATTCCTGTTGCGCAAACTGGACAGCCTCAAACCCGGCGAGAAGACTCAGATCACGCTGCTCGTCACCTGGTTGACCGAGTTGTACCTGAACCGTCTCGGGGAACTGGACAGGAACGAAAACAAGAAAACGCTGTTTAAAGAAACGCGGGAGGAGTTCCATCGTTTCATGTCAAGCATCAAGCACAAGGACTGCTTCTACAACAACCGGAGCACCATCTACGACCTCCTGGCGAGCCACGGCAACGTCGACGATATGGTCTATTTTTCCGTCATCATGCAGGACTACGAGAGGGTCATCTCTCACCACTGCCAGCACGATGACTACGCCGCCGCGCTCGACGTCCTCTCCAAGCACTGCGACGAGAAGCTCTTCTACAAGTTCTCCCCGGTTCTCATGCAGCACATTCCCAAGAAAGTGGTGGACGCCTGGATCCAAATGGGCAACCGGCTCGACCCCAAGCAGCTGATCCCGGCGCTGGTGAACTACAGCCAGATCGGCAGCACCCAGCAGATCAACGAGACAATCCGTTACATGGAGTTCTGTGTGAACGAGCTCGGCGTGAAGGAAGAGGCCATCCACAATTATCTGCTCTCGCTCTACGCCAAGTATAAACCCGATTCCTTGCTGTGGTACCTCGAGCAGGCCGGAACGCACGCCTCGGAGATACACTACGACCTGAAATACGCCTTGCGGCTCTGTGCTGAACACGGCTATAGCCAGGCGTGCGTGTTGGTCTACAGGATCATGGAGCTGTACGAAGAAGCTGTGGATTTAGCCCTGCAGGTGAGGACGCAGCATTGACCTAGCACAAACTTATATGACAAATAAGGTCATTTAAAGGAAATTGGCTGAAATATTGAAAAATAAAAGTTGTAATGATTCTGAACTACAGGAGGGGGAAAAAAAAATCACAAAAACACTTTATTATTATAATAGCAGAAATGTTTTTGGGTAAAATTATGTTTTTAAAACCGTCTGGATGTTACCGGCATGTGCTCACTACATTGGGAATATGGTTTAGACATACAGTAAGTCCTCGACTAACGAACAGGTTCCATCCCGAGAGACCGTTTGTAAGTTGGATTTGTTTGTAAGTCCAAACAAAGCGAGTCGTATACACCTTTATTACAAATACATAGAGTTGGTATTTTGGTTCCACATTGTACTCTAGGGAGATTGCACCTTTAAATCGTAAGGGGAATCCTGGTGATGCAAATTTAAAAAGTTTTTAAGTTTTTTTTTTTTTATTTATTATTTTTTTTAATTCGGACTCCTTTCAATCAGAACCAGCATTATAAACTTTCCACCAATCTGAGCTACAGTAGTTACTCCTATTGGCTCGTACTCCATAGGTCAGCCTACCCTCCCCACTCACTCTCAGTGAGCCTTAGCCACCATGACCCTGTCACCGGTTCACCTTTTGTTCAGTCCTGACCACTGCAGCCTGGGAAGATCCGACAGGAGCTGCAGTTTTGAAGTTGCTCTGACTCAGAATTCATTCAAATTCTTATGCTTGCCCATTTTTTTTTTCTCCTTCTAACACACCCCAACTTCTTGGACAAAAAGATTCACTTGCTGCCTAACATATCCCACCCACTTCCAGGTGCCAATGTAACCAGATACTGTAACTGTGACAAGAGCCAAGAGACAAACTGTGATGATTAGACGGCACTTGGCCTGGGTGATAAAATGATAACGATATGTTTTGCGATAGACACGTGATCGATATCAATAAAAAATTTGTTCGATATTTTTTATTCTTTGTCAGAAGAAAACGCTCGTCGCGAAGCTAGTTTGATTGCCGTCATGCGCACTCGCTCCGCGACCGGCTCTAGGACCCGGAAGTAGTACGGTCACGATTCAGGAAGCATAAACGGAGACAAGATGGCGTTGACATTTGCACCCGCCCACCCGCCAAATGCGGGTAAAATTCGGCTGTGGCGGGTAATAACTTTAGTCTCACTAGCCACATTGGCGTGTAGTTTATTCTTTGGTATGAGAATTATGTTTGCATCAATATACACAACGAACATCTATAATATTACTTGCTTTTTTGTGTGCGACAACCAGAGGAAAAGAAACGGTATTCTTCTTTTACTGCATTCGACACATATAGTATACAGCGCGGTATTGCCCCCTGGTGGCCCGCCAGTGAATTAACATCAAACTCAAAGATATTACAACAATATATTTTTGTTGTAGTTTTCTCTAAAGGCATCTGATATAATAAACGCATTTCACTATTTTATTATACTTTATTAAGCATTTCTTATATTTTCTTTTAATTTTGCACCTTAAATGTTAAGAGATAATTGTTAAGTGTTCATTGTGACTTTAGACTTATGTTTACATTTTAATTATTAGATTTTTCCATGGTTGTTGACATTTCTGTCTTAATAACTGAGGGGACTATGATCAGAGGAAGGTTAAGTTTAAAATAAAAAAGTTTAAATATAATATATTCTTCTACTGGTCCTTATTTTAAATGGGTCATAAAAAAATATCAATAATTATCGATATCGACTGATATGAAACGCTGATATCGTGATACAGTTTTCAGCCATATCGCCCAGCCCTAGATGGCACAGTGATAAAGTGCTCACCCTATCGTCCAGAGATCACTGGTTCGATTCCCGGGTGATGCAGTAACCTCACGCAGCTGAAGGCCTGGAGAGAGCTGATTGGCCAAGAGGGGAGGGATGAGAGGTACTTTGCGCTCTCACGTCAATAACGGCTCTACAGCCAGTCACGGGAGCGGTCCTAGTGCTGTACTCCGAGTGTGTAACACCGTCCTCAACGGTGCGTGAGCGAGCAGTTTGAAAAGATGCAGACATCACATGGTTCGGAGGAAACGCACCAAGAGTCTTTGGCTCTCTCTCTCCGTGACTGGTAGTAGTAGCCTTGATGGGAATTGGATACCCCCAAAAAACATAAATTTAATTTGATTTTCATTTTATTGACTATCAGTCTTTTTATTTTGAAAAATGTATCTGATCGATGTATCTTCTGTCCCACGCGCCACTCTCTGCATCAGGGCGATGCCTGATAAAAATTAAGCTAATGTTGTTACAAGCTATAAAAACTATCATCTCTGGAGAGCTGCTTCATAAAGGAAAATGACCAAATGATGAGACAGTCGATGCGACTCCGAGACAAAAAGAAAGCTGCACTTTCAAAAACAGATTATTAGTGTTTTTGGTGGTGAAACTCAATATTAGGTGGTTGATCATAATGTTATGGCGTACTGTTGTTGATTAAATAAGCACCAGGAGACTTGCTACTTCCTACTGATCACCTTTCTATGAGGGGATACATATTTATGATGGAGCAAGTTGTTGAAAGTTGTTCTTGTGTTTCAGGTGGACGTCGATTTGGCCAAGTCGTGCGCTGACCTCCCCGAGGACGACGAGGAGCTGAGGAAGAAGCTGTGGCTGAAGATCGCCCGTCACGTGGTGCAGGAGGAGAAGGACGTGAAGAAGGCGATGAACTGCCTCTCCAGCTGCAACCTGCTGAAGATCGAGGACATCCTGCCTTTCTTCCCGGACTTCGTCACCATCGACCACTTCAAGGAGGCCATCTGCCTCTCGCTGGAGGAGTACAACCAGCACATCGAGGAGCTCAAGCAGGAGATGGAGGAGGCCACGGAGAGCGCCAAGCGCATCCGCGAGGACATCCAGGAGATGAGGAACAAGTACGGCGTGGTGGAGTCGCAGGAGAAATGCGCCACCTGCGACTTCCCCTTACTCAACCGGCCCTTCTACCTCTTCCTGTGCGGACACATGTTCCACTGCGACTGCCTCCTCCAGGAGGTCACGCCGCACCTCTCGGCGTACAAGCAGAGCAAGCTGGAGGAGCTGCAGAAGAAGCTCGTCGCCGCCACGCAGACCACCAAGTCTCGCCACAGACCCAAGGAGGAGGACACGGAGAGCCTGGGGAAAGGCCAGGGCGGCAGGGAGCAGATCAAATCCGACATCGACGACATGGTGGCGTCCGAGTGCGCCTACTGCGGCGAGCTGATGATCAGATCCATCGATAAGCCTTTCATCGATCCGCACAGGTTCGAGGAGGAAAAGTCCAGCTGGCTCTGAAACTGAGTTCTCTCCTGAATCTTCTGTACAGTGTGCCTGAGCTGTCTCTCCTCCGTGTGTGTGTGTGTGTGTGTGTGTCTCACATCGACATTGCAATGCTTTCTGAATATCTGTGTTACTGAATACTGAGACGAGACGCAACAAGATTTAATGATTTAAAGGTTTTCAGCTGAATCACAAACGCTGCTGCTTTACCCGTGCCTCAGTGTGTGTGTGTGTGTGTGTGAAGCTCTAACTTCATTATCATGTATTAGATGACTCGTTACGCTAATAAACCCTACAGCATCGTGTCTCTGTGTCTGTTATTCATCATCAGAATCAAGCTCTCTTTTTTTTTTTTTTTTTTTTATGTCCTTATTCTTCCAAATCTTTGTCCTCTTCGATTTCTTTTCCTCCCCCTTTTTCATCCTTACCTTCCCTCTCTTCTTTTTTCTATTTTGTCCTCCTCCTCTGCTTCTTCTCCTCCCTCTGTCCTCCATTTCTTCTGTTTTTAATCCTCCTCTTATTTTTTCTTCTTCTTCTCCCCCTTCATGGCCTCCTTCTTGTTCTCGTCTTCTACATCTCTTTCATCTCGTTCCTCTTCCAGTTATTCGTCCTCCTTCTCTTTTTCTTCCCCATCCTCTTCTTATTCTTCTTTGTTGTAATACGGTTTTAAAGCTACTGTATTTTTATATTCACTACCAAATGTATATTATACATATTAAAATTATCTACTCTGGAAAAAATATTTGAAATACTGTATGACAACCTATAACAAATGCACTCTTACTACTAATTACTAATAACTACTCAATATATTACTACTAATATTAAATAATAATAATGTTAATATGACTTCCTCTTCCTTATTCTAAAACAGTGGTTTGATCTGTTTCCTGGATGAATTATTTCGTTTATAGCTTATATTCTTTTTAAAAGTATATATTCATCTGTGTAATCAGGTTTCCTACATTATATTCACTACATCGATACTGTATACACACACAAAGCATACAACCGTATCATCAAGCTTTCAAAATACTGCAGCCGCCTTGTTTTATCTTCCTTGCTTTAATATATATTTTGGTGTTCTCAGCGTGTATGTGCAAAATAACGAGCGAAGAGAAAGTGCCGCACACTATAGTATGTTATTGCTCGGATTATGACAACACAATGCTTCTAGACGGGTTGTACCCGTCTAGAAGCATTGTGTTGTCATAATCCGTCCATGACTTGATTGTTGATTAATATCATGAACATCATATCACGATGTGTACAGTTAAACAATTTTCAAGACTTGCTTCTTCTTCTTCTTCTTCTTCGCAGTAGTTTCTTTAAAATTCAGCTGTATTATAAATATCTATTTTCAAAATATATATCAGTAATATAATTATGTTCTGTAGTACAACAAAATATTAAAGTATTACAATACAAAATATTTAAAATTACAACAAATGTACTACTATTACTAATTATTATATAACCGATAGTAGTATTATATTAAATAATATATTATAATATATCCTCTTCTAAATGATGCTTTAGAAGATGCTCAATGAGTTTCTGGCTGCATGATTTAGTCTGCATTATTATAACATAATATATATAACTAGAATATAATTAATAATAATATAATTCTATAACTAGAACAAAATTACTCCTATTTTACTATTATTATTTTTTTAAATACATACTCTATTATTATATAATAGGTAATACTACATTGTATGATTAGTCTATTTACTTTAATGGGATTTTATTTATCCCCTGGCTTTAAAATAAATGGTTGGTGTGTGTGTGATATTTATTATAACATGCATGTGCATTTACGCATTAATAAGTTTGTAACAAATACAAATATGAAAATCTCGCGATATTTGGAAGCCGTGACGATGATGTCAGACGCACGTCAGCGGAGTTGGTAGTCTGCAAGGCATCACGAGTCGATCGCAGAACACGGCGATTCTGTTAAATCGCTTAAATGTGTTTAAAAACTGCAACATTTCGGTTTAAATCTGGTTAGATGTGAGTAATAATGTGTGCAGTCTGTGACAGGAGAATGATCACACCGCGATTTCGTGCGTAGCTCAGGATCTCGGTGCGGCCGAGGCTCGGCGATCGATTATACACGCCTACTTCGTGCTCTGTCCTCGCCATGGCGCCGTTGTCCCTGCTCGCTCGGTTACTGAAAGTGGCCGCCTCTCTCTCCGCTGCTGCCGAGTCCACCGCCTCAGTCTCTCTCCTTGGTTCACCAGCGCCATTTTGGAGAGCGAGCGGCGCGGCGAGTCGGCAGCAGCGGAGACGGAGCGGAAACACGGGGCGACGAGGTGAGCCTTCGCTTAAGAGGAGGGACACGGTGGGGGAGCGTTGGGGGGTAAAGATGGCCGGGAGCGCCAGAGACTGTTACACAAGTCCGGATCGCGCGAGCGCCGTGGCCTCGTGCGTGTCAGAGATCCGCGTGAGCGGGGTGTCCTCGCCCGCGCGCGGGGACGGAAGCGACCCTGAAAAACAATAAATACATCATGTCGCCCAAGTTTCTCATTTACCTTACAGTGCATGTGGCCTTAAAGACACAGGGCCTGGCTGTGATATTTATTCACAAATAATTACCCATTACAAACCGGATTAAACACTTTCGCTAGCTTCCTCGCTAACGCTAACTGCTCAAGGTTACCGAGCAGGGCTTTGCGCGCGCCGCACGTTCACCTACAAAACCGTCCCTAAATTCAAGCCGCGACCGTTATTTTCGTTATTTCGTTTGAATTATGCTAACAGGCTAACTTGTATGTCACAGTGTCAGACCTTAACGTTAAGCTAAACCTACGCATAGCCTGGCTAGCTAGCATAGCATGATAGCCAGATTGTAGCTAGCTATAACGCCTAGCTTGGGGTCTAATCTAGCTAGCTAAGCGGCTAGTTGTAGAAGAGGGTTTTAATTTTATTTTACACAGTTTGTTTTCTTCCATACGTACAAAACGTGTTCCACAATCGTATGTATAAATGATTTTGTTTTTATTTAACTTTTTTGTTTGGGTGTTTTAATGTAGTTCAGGTACAACGTAAAAGGTGGGAGTCGATTCTTTATAAAACAGAGTCGACATCTCATATTTTTAAATATGAACAGGGAGTCGAGTCTGCTTAAAAAAAGAATCGGTTCTTTAGGTTCCACCATGGTAGCAAAGGGGGAATCGGTTCACCTGATTCAATTCCGAACCAACTGGTGCAAGAAACCAAGGTTTCTTCACACCAAAGACATTATCTCAAAATAAAATGAAATACATGACATTATTATTTGTCTAAATAATTAACGAATATCCTAGTTAAATAGATTAAAACCGACTGATATCGCTACTTCATACGGTACATTACATAACATTCCAAATAGTCTATATGGAATAATATTTGTTTAAGAACCTTGTTGAAAAGTGAAATATGACTACAAATTACTTTATTTATTTATTACCCTTTTGGCTTTTACACAAACACTAGAAACTATTAATATTTACATGTATATTTTTATATAAATGTATATTTTTACAGTATTTATGTATTTAACAGCCATAATTTCATACTGAAAAGTTTAAGATCTCATTTTATTAATCATTGAATATGAGTGTGGAAACTCACAAAATGCAGGTGTGACGATAAATTCAACATGTCTATTGTGTGTGTGACGACATTTTGCCATACACATAAAAAATGGATTTATAATATAAATGAGATTTAAATAGTGAAAATTTATTTGACATTTTCAGGGATGTTTGATGCTGCTGACAGAAAAACATACAAATGAAGGAATTTGATCAAATTCGAACTGTACACACAATCATTCACCGACACCGAAACTCGACAGGAAGTTATTGCCACATCCCACATACACACCTGGATATTTCCACATGTTTGTGCCTTTAAAGGAGTTCCTGGGAGGCTGGGGTTTCAGACATTCAGATGATCATGACTGGCGTACTGAGAAACTTTTCTACCTTGATGGGGTCCAAACACTAGTGAAACATTGGAATAAGTGCTTTAGTGTAGCAGAGGATTATATAGAGAAATAAATGTAAATGATTCATGCTGCACAATAAGTCATTTTCACTCGTTAAAACAAAGCACAATCAGATTTCGGTTCATACGGTGTTGCGTAAGAGCGGCGGTATCTGGGTGAGGGTTTATTTTTAGTAAGTACTGAAGGAACTTAAATCTTCATGTTTTGCAGTTGGTGTATTGGACCCATTTGCCCTCCATTTGATCCATGTTTAAACGTCTACTTTGATAGTTGAATAATCTCTTGGTGTTTGGAACGAATATCTGGTTTATGGATCACAGGATCACTCAGCGGCACCACTTTAGATCTCAGCTTTTAAATGTAGCTTTAGGTTGTTTTAGGCGTGTCTTAATTAATAGGGTAGATAACGAAGGCAGGTACCTCGTTCCCAAATATATCTGTTAATGAACTTTCCTGCTGAAACTAAAGACAAAAAATAAATTGGAGATTTCCTGTCACAAATCTAAAAACTGGTGAAGGCAAAATAGCAGCAATCAAACGTAACAGATGCTGCAGGTGGATTAGGAAGAAAACTGAGGAGAGTCTGGGAGAGTTCCACCTCAGGTGTGTGTCGTGTCCCACTTTACCCGACTCCCGCTGCCGTAGCCCATAACACCCCACGGTCACACAGGTGTCACAAACACTTTAAATGTTCTAGAAAGTTCCTTGACTTTGACTAACAGAGTCCCTCAGTGACATTAACGAACATCCTGGTGCAGCCTCGTGATAATCCGTCAAGTTTCGCCCCCGTGACATCATTTCCAAAATGACTAGCATGGTTTAATAACATCTCATATAATGTATAGGGACTCTTATAGGTTATAAAAGCACTTGACCACGCCCTCACCACTGCACACACACACACACACATACGGGCAACTAATGTTGATTATTCCAGATCTCAAAAATGATTTTAAAAAAGCTTTTTTTTTTTAATTGATCGCCTTAATAATTAAGGAATAAAACAGTGTCATGCTGTTACAGTAAAATAATCCGTGACGGTTCCCTTTAACGCCACGTCCTGAAGTGTTTTATTGCTTTCATACCACAGCTGTTTCTGAATCCTGACCTCCAATATTAATTCCTTTATTAATAACACACTTTGATAAAAATCTGCCTAAATTTATATCTATAACCAGGCGGATCATCACCTTATTCTGTCTTAACTGAGACCAAATAAATAAAGTAAAAAAATAATAAAAACAAACACAAGACACACTTTATCACGTCCTCAGGAAACCGCTCAGTCTCCGCTTTACCCCCTGACTGTTGGAGCACTCGCACTGGAGACTCCTTCCATCAGTGTTAATCCAGCAGCACGTCTATACAGAAATCACTTAAAGTCTCATCAGATTATAAAGCAGGAGGTTTTTTTTTTAGTCTTTTTTAAATAATAAAATGCAATAATTGTTGTGTTGTGTTAATAATCCTGAAGCTAAATTTGATATATTTAAATTGTATAATATTTAAATTGATTAGTTTCATTGGGTAGCAGGAGAGGGAGATGCTTTGAGAATCAGCTCTTATCTGATATTAAAATTAAAATGTTTCTTTTTTTTTTATTATTTAAATTTATGTATTGAATATTATTAATTAAAAAAATATTCTTTCTTGAAACTCTCTTAAATCTTATAGGTTCCATGTAGAACCCTGCAACAGCGTGAATCCTTACTAATCTAATTACAGCCATGTTTTTCATTATTATTATTATTATTATTATTGTTGTTATCATGACTCTTATTCTTTTGTATGGCAATTCACGTATATATCCCTGGTGAATTCTTGTGTGTGTGTGTGTGTGTGTGTGTGTGTGCGCGCGCGCAGTGAGAGCCCTGCTGGGTCAGGGACCGGTTCTGTCTCATGGCCTCGGAGCAGGATGGCGTTGGAGCTCCTGTCTGCTTCAAGCTGGCCAAACCGCTGCACCTGCAGCACCTGGAGCGCTCGCTCCGCCTCGACACGTTCCTCCGGCACTCCTCCGCCGTCTTCAACCGAGACATATCCAGGTACTGTGTGTGTGTGTGTGTGTGTGTGTGTGTGTTTAAGATCACTTTGAGCCATAATCACACACATTCAACAATTAATTACATCATTATTCATGTCGAAGGTTCATCTTGGAGAGTTAGTTAGTTTTATCTTATAGAGAGCTGCGTACACACACACACACACACCTGGAGCAAAACACACTTATGCCTTTCAAACTTTAAATTGATGATGCAGATGGGAAATAATGTAAGTTTTGACACTTTTTTGTGTGTGTGTGTGTGTGTGTGTGTGTGTGTGTGTGTGTGTGTGTGTTCCAGTGACGACAGTGATGATGATGGTCTTGGCGAAGGCCCGTCCCTGGCCCCGTCGAACCCTCACGCCCCGGTGCTGGTGGTGAAGGACGAGGCGTCCGACTCTGACGAGGGCGTGAGGAGCTCAGGAGGAGGAGGGGGAGGGGGGGCGGAGTGCGGGACACTGAACGGAGCTCTGCTTCAGGGTGCGCATCATCATCATCATCATCATCATCATCACCCCCCAGACACTACGTCACGTTTTTATATTCACACTCACGTTTATTCACCTCACGTGTCTCTGATCATCTCGTCCACAGAACACAAAGCAGACAAGACCAGACTGTACAACTTCACCAAGCTGAGGAAGAGCAGGAAATGGCTGAAGGTAACACCACACACACACACACACACACACGCGGACACACACACACGGACACACACACACGGACACACACACACACACACACGGACACACACACACGGACACACACACACGGACACACTCCTCAAACCCGGAGAAACAAGGACAAAACGCCGGACTGAAGTGATTTTTGCGTAACATTCGCCCTTTAAATCGGCTACACGTGGACTAAGACATGTTAGTTACAGTTACAGAGGGATCGTCTGGGACAGATTACAGGACAGTGTGTGTCCCGTCCCTGTGTGTCCCGTCCCTGTGTGTGTCCCGTCCCTCTGTGTGTCCCGTCCCTCTGTGTGTCCCGTCCCTGAGTGTGTCCCGTCCCTGTGTGTGTCCCGTCCCTGCGTGTGTCCCGTCCCTGCGTGTGTCCCGTCCCTGCGTGTGTCCCGTCCCTGCGTGTGTCCCGTCCCTGCGTGTGTCCCGTCCCTGCGTGTGTCCCGTCCCTGCGTGTGTCCCGTCCCTGCGTGTGTCCTGCTGTAACACATGGACTTTCTCTCTCTGTGCTCAGGGTGTGTTGCTAAGCGACGACACCACGGATTCAGACACGGATTCGGATGATTCGGACTTTTCCCTGACCCGGGACGAGCTCCATGACATGCTCAGGCTGCACAAGTTCACCCGCACACACCAGAGCAAGTGTCGGGCCGACCGCGAGGTACACACACACACACACACACACACACACACACACACACACAGATTCAGTTCTTTCTTTTCAATTTGACTTTCTTTTTATATTAATTACTTAGATTTTCTTCTATTTGCTTTTCTTTTTTTTATTCATTTTTTGTCACTTTTTCTTTCTTTCTTTTTACTTTTTTTGTTTTTATTTTTTTCCTTCTAAGTTTTGTTTTTACATTCCTTTCTACTTTCATTTAGTTAATTTTCTTTTTTTTTTCTTTATGATTTTTGTTTTTGTTTGTACATTTTTCTTTTTCTTTCTCCATTTCTTTAATTGTAAACTTTTTTCTTTTTACATTTTTTTTCTTTTTTCTATATTTTGTTTTACGTTTCTTTCCACATTTCTTTGTTTTTCTTTTATTTCTGTCTTTTGCTTTCTTTTTTCTTCCTGATTAATTTTTTACTTCTGTTAGTTTTTATTAACCTTTCTTGTTAATAATAATAATAATAATAATAATAATAATACTTTTCTATTATTATTTATAAAATGCTAATGACTTTTCCTCTATCTGTTTAATATTTTTACACACACACACACACACACACACACACACACACACACACACACACACACACACACACACACACACACAGCTGCAGCAGTACCAGTACTACAGCGCCGGGCTCCTCTCCACCCAGGACCCGTTCTACGAGCAGCAGCGCCACACGCTGGGACCCAAGAAGAAGAAGATAAAAGAGGAGAAGAAGTTTAAAGGTAAAGTCCAGACTGAAGCTCCTCCTGAACGTTTCCCCTGATGAAGCCGTTTCCCTTCAGCTGCTTTATTTCTCCACAGCAAAGTTAAAGAAGATGAAGAAGAAGAAGAAACGAGGCGAGGAGTTCTCCGCCGAGGGGCGGCCCTACGTCAGCAAGATATTCGCCAAGTTCTCCCATGATGCACCTCTGCCCGTCACCAAGAAGAAGCACTTAACCATCGAGCAGTTAAACGCGCGCAGGAGAAAAGTCTGGCTCACCATCGCCAAGAAGGAAAACCCCAAAGTCCGTCTCTTTCCCTTTATTACAGTCTCCACATTCTGCTTCTAACAACAATAGAGATACTAATGTCTGTCTGTCTCTGTCTGTCTGTCTGTCCTGACTGTCTGTCCTGTCTGTCTGTCTGTCCTGTCTCTCTGTCTGTCCTGACTGTCTGTCCTGACTGTCTGTCTGTCTGTCTGTCCTGTCTCTCTGTCTGTCTGTCTGCCTGTCTGTCCTGTCTGTCTGTCCTGTCTCTCTGTCTGTCCTGACTGTCTGTCTGTCTGTCTGTCTGTCTGTCTGTCTCTCTGTCTGTCCTGACTGTCTGTCTGTCTGCCTGTCTGTCTGTCTGTCCTGACTGTCTGTCTGTCCTGACTGTCTGTCTGTCCTGACTGTCTGTCTGCCTGTCTGTCTGTCTGTCCTGTCTGTCTGTCCTGTCTGTCTGTCTGTCCTGTCTGTCTGTCCTGACTGTCTGTCTGTCTGTCTGTCTGTCTGTCTGCCTGTCTGTCTGTCTGTCTGTCAGGCGTTTAAGCAGAAAGCCTCCGCGAAGAACTTTGTGTTGACCAACGGCAAAAAGGTAACATCATCACTGAGCTCCTCGCTTTTCTCTTTTTTATTCAATTGTTCTTTTTAATTCATTTATTAAAAATTTTGTATAAAGCATTCTTTTTACAAATTCCGTTTCCCCCCCAACCGAACAAAAGTAACAAATTAAAAACACCACGATACTATCATTATTTTATTATTTAAAATTATTTTATTATTTATTTTAGTTAATTTTAAATAATAATTTATTCATTTAATTTACCAATTTCTAAAAGATAGTTTTTCTTAAAATGATTTTCAACTCAAAACCTTGCTTGTTTGCTCAAATGATTAAATACTTAAAGCTAAAATATTTCAAATGCTGTTTATTTATGGGGTTTTTCTTTTAGTTTAGCTCTAGTCTTAAAAATAAAATAGTTGAAAATGATTTATTTTTTGTAATTTGTTGCTTATAATTAGTAATAATTATGCATCAGTTATACAAGTGCTATTTTGTGTTCTATTTAATTTAATGTATTAAATGTAATTAATTGTATTTATATTTTATCATGCTTAATTTCATTTAATTAGATTTTCTTTTATTTAAAATAGTTTATTTAATTAACCTCAATTATTTCTTAGTCATATTTGATTTAGTTAGATTTGTAGCTTATTTTATTTGTAGTTCATTTATTTTAATTCAATATTTAGTTCGGTTTAGTTTATTTAAATTCTATTTAATTTATTATTATTTAAAAACAAAAAAATTCAATGAACCTAACTTTTGTTTGACCTAAATTTACCCTTTTATACTTCACTGAAAACTACAATTATTTCATTGAAAATTAACTTTTATTTAATTTTGCAGTAGGGATTGTTAATTAAAAAGTAATTAAAATGTAATTTTTTTAATTATAAAATTCATAAAAGAATCCTTCTAAACCTTGTAAGAGTTTCTGAGATCTGTGTCTCCAGCAGGAAGGTTCAGGATGTGTAAAGTCAATATTTATGATTGAGGATGTTAAGTCTGTCTGTGTGTGTGTGTGTGTGTGTGTGTGTGTGTGTGTGTGTGTGTGTGCACGCGCGTGCTCAGCTGGCCCACCAGTGCATGCGCGAGGTGCGGCGAGCGGCGATCCAGGCCCAGAAGAACTGTAAGGAGACGCTGCCTCGAGCTCGACGCCTCACCAAGGAGATGCTGCTCTACTGGAAGAAGTACGAGAAGGTGGAGAAGGAACATCGCAAGCGCGCTGAGAAGGAGGCGCTCGAACAGCGCAAACTCGACGAGGAGATGAGAGAGGTGTATACACACACACACACACACGCACACACACACACACACACACAGGAAAGGAGATTCAGGAAGGGTCCAGGTTGTCTTACTTGGTTATAACAGAGTAATAATAATAATAATAATGTTTTTATTTCACATTAATTCTAACAATAAAACAAATTTTATTCCTAAAAAGTTTTTCTTCTTTATAAAGGAGTTCCATGAGTTAATGTCATAAATGTGTGTGTGTGTGTGTGTGTGTGTGTGTGTGTGTGCCATCAGGCCAAGCGGCAGCAGAGGAAGCTGAACTTCCTGATCACGCAGACGGAGCTGTACGCTCACTTCATGGGCGGGAAGCACAAAGGCGCGGGCGGAGACGGCGCTCAGGACGAGATCCTCAGG